>JAJAGP010001827.1:0-155891 GCA_025084515.1 Ancistrus triradiatus | reverse complement strand
GTCGACCGACTGATTTGCCTCAGACATGCTTTCTTTGTCGAGTAACTGGTAATGGCAGGCCAGGCGAAACACTGGATTCTCTTGTGATGGACCATGGATCCAGTTGGCACCTATTTCTACAACATTGCTGCCTGGAGAGATGAAGACATAAAAACACATTACATATGTACAGATATTAGTAATTGCAGAATTTACAATAAAGTGATGTTATTGAAATGTCCTATTGACATGAAATGTAACATTCCTGTCATTACGCATGCAGGGTTATATAATGCCGAGAAGAATATATATTCAAAAACCCTTAGTTTCCTGAGAAACAGGATATTTTGGCCAACTGTTTGTAATATATGCCAAAATTCTGGTATGTATGTAGCCTATGTCTGAAGCTGTAGGACTTCAAAACTTGGCCAAAAGTGCTGTTTCAGGAAGAATATTTGTTTGTTTGTTTGGGTTTATTGCCATTCCAGCCCTGATAGGTACATGGCATTAAAATAAATTCAGACAACTTCTATTTCAAACAGAGTGAAAGGATCAGATAACATGCTACATCTGGTTTTTGATCTTTAGATGGTCTAGAAAGTTTAGAATCTTTTTCGAAAGAGTTCTTTCATATTATTTTCTTTGTAGACTTTTTCCTGGTATCATCAATTGCAAGGAATTCTATTAGGATTTTTTTATTGTTAGTTAAGAGAAACAGTTCTTTCATGATAGAGCGTCTTCCCCAAGAAGGTGATGGTATGTCAAGACTGAATGACCTATATGGCATCTCGTAAACACTGTTTGATCTTGTCTTTTTAATGAATATTGGGTAGGGATCCTCTCGAGCCTTGGGTTGATTTTGTGTAGTTTGTATGACGTATAACGACTCCATTCCTCCTGCCTTGTGTTTTTACAAAGACTCTGTAAAGAATGTCTGTGAGTGGGACATAGCAACAGGTAATCTCTTTGTCGGCAGTTTTCTTTGCTAGATTGTATGCTTTTTCATTGACCTTGATGTTGAAATGACTCCTGCACCCTGTTACATGATCCTGGTGTTCAATTTTATGATTAGGCCTACTCTAGGGGGAAAATCGTATTCCTTATTACCATAATTTAAAAGAAGAAAGAAAAAAAAAAAAGAACTGACATATGGCAACATCTCCCAAACGTAAGATACCTATGCCAGTGCCATATGCTTATGCCGTTGTTATTACTTCCTGAAATTTTGTTAGGTCAGTTGGTGTCTCTGGTGTCACAGTGAGAGGGGTCTGGCTGCAGACATTCACTCTCAGTCCCAAATGCACTGCCAGCCTATTCATGACATCAGCGCACTCTCAGACAGCAAGCAGAAATACGCAGCCTTTGGTGACATTTATTGAAGAACAGAAAGGAATACGCTAGCTTTAAGTGGATGATTCGTAATACTTGTTTGTGAATAATTATACGTTTAGACGGCGATGTTTCAGCGCCTGTGTTTATCACAGTACGCATTTGTGTTGTATTTTTTAATGTTAGAATCACTAATTTGATCATATTATTAATAACAACGTTTCGTTGATGATGTCTAGATAGCCGTTAGCTAGCTAGATTACGTAAGCATTTCAGATGTCTTGCTGGATTGAGTGATAAATACTTTAATAAAACAGGCTTTTTCTCTGTTAACTTTCTTCAGGAGTCACTTTTCTCAACAGTGAATACCTACACTTAGACACAAACAAACTGAACTAGCAGAAAAATGGAACGTTCCATGTTGTTAATGCTGTAGTATGTCATGCTATAGTTAATGCATTTTCTTTCTATTTGCTTTTAAAGATGCATCAATCAATATTTAGTGACGGTACTAAATGTTCAGTGTGAGCCACGTGGATGACACGACAAACATTGATGCTTAATTAACGGTGATAAAGTAGGGACTTAGTATAGTTTATATTCATTACATTTAAAGTGACATACTGAATTTAAAGCCTTTTGTTGCTTTACTTTTGATCAAAATGACTTATAGCCCAAAAAAATCAGAAATCAGGTATCTCAAATTATTAGAGTATTTCATGCGATCAAACAGAAAAGAATGTGTCCAGAAGATCCAGAAATGTCCAACTTCTTACAAGTACTTTAATTTGAACATTCAGTATTTGATTGGAGCTCGTTTACCATGAATTACTGCATCAGTGCAGCATGGCAGGGAGCCAATCAGCCTGTGGCACTGCTGTAAGATTTTATTACAGTTCAGGTTGCTTTGATAGTGGCCTTCAGCTCATTTGTATTGCTGAGTCAGGTGTTTCTCATCTTTCTCTTGACAATAAAAAAAAGACTGTCTTTGGGGTTCAGGTCCGGAGAGCTGGATGACCGATCATGCACAGTAAAAGCATGGTCAGCAAATTATTTGGTAGTAGTTTTGGCCCTGTGGGCAGGTGATAAGGAAATCTCCTGGTAGATGGCTGCATTGACTTTGAACGTGAGAAAACCATCGACATGGCACTGCAAACCATCACAGACTGAGAACACACACTGGACATCAGACATATTTTTATATAATAGTTTCCAATATATACACAAATGTAGAGAATAGTGTGGAGGCTACATTAAGAATACAGTTTTTTTAAACAATTCTCAAAATTGTTTACACTGCAATTTATTCGTATTTGTGCAGAATTGAGTAAATCACATGTAACATACAATTTATACAAGGTTATATATCAAAATTAGAGTGAATGGAAGCTTAACTTTGTCCTGTAGATATAATGAAATTCAATAATGATAAAGGGATGTGGAAATATAAAACTACCTTACGGATAGCTTCAGATTTATTTGTCAAATACACATTTATACAAGGCACTTGTGAACTTGCAGTGAAATGTTTCTAAGGACTGTCCTGTGGTTTGATGGGAAAAAACTAAATGTGTTGTAAACAGTGATATATAATGGAGGCAGACAGTTATACGATAACTTAATGGAAGTAAATATAGCAGCTGTGGTTTGATGAGCACAGCATAGAAAATTACGCAGCCCCCGAAGTATCAAGATGGAAATAAAATTATAGAAACCTAAATAATTCTTTCAATTTAACAAGCTGTTCCCTTGAATTGTCTGTTCTGGGACATAACATGCAACAACAACAACTGGACTGTGTATACACTCTACGGTCTGACCGCTATGCATGTAATTCATTCAAGGTGGCTTGCCATCATCCGCATAACATATATTATATTATTTTATTCTTAATCTATTATGTATATTATATCAGTCTATGGGTGTGATTTCAGACACACCCTCAGTCTCGGTGCCGCTGCCCCACTTATTTCATGTCTTTAACTAATCTGTTAGTTCAGTTTGTTAGTTGGCTGAATAAAGGACGTGTGTCTAAGTGTAAGTAGTCACTGTTGAGGAAAGTGACTCCTGCAGAAATTTAACAGAGAAAAAACCCTGTTTCTTGACGTATTTATCACTCAATCCAACAAGACATCTGAAACGCTTGCATTATCTAGCTAGCAAACGGCTAGCTAGACATCATCAACAAAACATTATTATTAATAATACGATCAAAATTTGTGAATCTAACATTCACAAACAACGCAAATGCGTAGTGAAAACACAGGTGCTGAAACATCGCTGTCGAAACGTATAATTATTCACAAAGAAATGTTACGAATCATTCGCTTAAAGCTAGTGTATTCCTTTCTGATCTTCAATAAATGTCACCAAAGGCTGCGTATTTCCGCTCCCTGCCTGAGAGTGCACTGACGTCATGAGTAGGCTGGCAGTGCATGTGGGGCTGAGGGTGCATGTCTGCAGCGAGACTGTAGGAATTGTACATCGGGGAAACCAAACAGCCACTGGCGAAACGGATGGCACAACATAGAAGAGTTACCTCATCAGGCCAGGACTCTGCGGTTTAACAACACCCCCCCTACAGGCCAGTTGGACACTCTTGCAAGGATGAAGACGTGCAGATCCTTGATAGGGAGGAACGATGGTTTGAACGTGGAGTAAAAGAAGCCATTTTTGTAAAAAGGGAACGTCCATCCCTGAACCGAGGAGGGGGCCTCAGAGTACACCTCTCACCATCTTACAATGGAGCCATCGCAGCCCTTCCCCAATCCTGTGTGAATGGCACACGTGGCCATTGTCGTTAATGGCTCTGTCAATCTGCAAATTAAACGGATCACCGGTCCCATTGTTATGCAATGGTGCTGGCACCAGTCGTTATGCAACGTGCTGTATATAAGATTGGGGACGTTTTCCAACTGCTGAGACTGAAGAAGTCACTTAGATGAGTGACGAAGTGTTTCTCCAACAAAATCTATGTCCAGATGAACAGATTCAACTTCTTGGATTTTCTTACCTAGATCATTGAACATGCATCAAGACTGTATAGGTGTGTTTGTGTGCATATGCCCCACAGTGGACCAACTATATTAGGCTGCTAACACGTACACAGTTTGGACAGTAACTATGGACGCTGTATTTTAATTCACGTTGAAAATACATTGAACTAAAATACACTAAAACTAAAAAGTGCTGAAAGTGTTACTAAAGACCTAAAAGAGTTTCTGCTAGTATGTGGTAAGGTGCATAAAGACGCTGAAGGCATATAAATATTGTTTTTGCATCCAATAAATAAAAATACACTTTGCATATACACTCCACTTTCCATATAGATACATTTTGTATTTTAATTCACGTTGAAAATGCACTGAACTAATTGAAACTGAACTAATGAATGTCTGAAACTGTATGACTTTACTACAGTGTTAGTATTCATCGCTTGAGCTGCGGTGCCGTGGAAATGGTTGTCAAAAGAACCCCATTATCGACTGTACGTTACAAAGAAAGCATCACTGGTTACAATTATCCTACAGACCATATGCATAACGCTAAATACAAACCAACGCCCATAACGCAGGCTAATTGATTCTCACCAAGTCTCCCTGACTTAATTCTTCCTCCGCTTCTTGCCGTTGCTTCAATAATCCTCACATTCCGAAAACCATTCTGGATTAATTTTTGTGCAGCACCAATCCCCGAAATCCCGCATCCGATAACGAGAATTTTTGAATCTACGCTCGATGGGGCAGCCATGTTCCTCCCAGCCACTGAACTGCGAGCTACGGAACAGTGTCGTAAACTTTCCGCTGTGGTCAAGTGAACCGTCGCTTTGAAAGTTCTCGTCTTCGGCCATTAGGTGAAGCTGTTTTTCGTTTAAACCCGTTCCCATATATGGGGCACTAAATAATAATTACTTTATTAAAAAAGATCTATTGGCATAGAGAGAGAAAATAAAAGTTCTCCATGTATTTTTCAGCAGTTTGCTTTCAATTCATGTTTAAAGTCGGCAATAGTTCCTTCCACTCGCAATCATATTTTGATCATGCGTGGTAAGGCTTCGCGGCGTCATCGGCACTTGCTTCCCGCTGGACCAATCAGCTGGTGGCTCTTTAGAACCAGAATCCATCATGTTTGCGCCCTTGTTGTCAACATCGTCTAGTTAAGATGAGGAACTTGGGGTCATCCGATGGTCAGAAGTGCGTTACAAGCAACGTTATAGGCATGTCACGTCCGTAAAGAAAGAAGAGACAAAACATGTCACACGCACACGTTGGGGTACATTCACAAACAGCGTCAAACGGTGTCTTGCAAGGAGGGTGAGAGTCAGAGGAGAGCAGAGACATAAACGCTGCATAGAAGTCGAGTTTGACTTATTCGCCAATATGCTGGACTTCTTCACACTGTTATAGGCGCTTCACAGACAAATTCGCGCTGGGATGCGGCTCTGAAACGGGTGCCCTAAAGCTCAAGATAAGGACAGGGGTGAGTCTGTGCCATCTTGTACATTCTCATTAACTGACTGCCCAACAAAGGAACTTGGGTCCAGAACAGGGTTGCCAGTAACTGTGCTTCCTGCTTTGTGCATAATATGCAAGAAAAATACATCACTCTTGCTGGCAAGCGCCAGAAGTACCATCTGTCACGTGCAGAAAATAATTGAACTAATAAATCACTATAATTGACAGACCTTCTGGACCAAGTTATATATTTATGTATATCACTGTTTTCCTATTATGGTAATTGATTGATTAAATGAATGACATGTATTAACCCAATAGGGAAATTCTGTTGCAGCAGCATACACAAGGCAAATGCATTTAAAGAAATATAAAACGACCCATAACATGCAACAAGACAAAAATACAAATAGTATAGAGTACACTGAGCCGTAATGTAAGTAAAAATAGAATATCTACACAAAAAACACAATATCTACACAGTTTTATTCATTTTAAGATTTATGACTCAAAGTGTCCAGTATGTTTGATTAGCATAAAAAGTGCTGAAAGTGTTACTAAAGACCTAAAAGAGTTTCTGCTAGTATGTGGTAAGGTGCATAAAGACGTTGAAGGCATAGAAAGTGTTTTTGCATTCAATAAATAAAAATACACTTTGCATATAGATACACTTTGCAATTCTAAAATTGCAGATTGTTGTCCATCTGTTTCTCTACATACTTTATTCGTCCTCTTTACTCTGCTCTCTAATGTTTGGGTGGTGGATCATTCGCCATGATACTGATGTGGTAGTTGTGCTGGTATGATTGGACCAGACACAGCAGTGCTGCTGGAGGATCTAAACACCTAAGTGTCACTTCTGGACTTAAAATATTCCACCTACCAAAAATGTCCAGCCATCAGCATCCTGTAGGCATTGTCCTGTGAGTACTGATAAAGGATTAGAAGATGATTAGCACAAATTGTACAACAACAGATGAGCTGCTGCCTCTGACTTTACATCTACAAAGTGGAGCAATAACCTAGATGTGTCTAATAGAGTGCAAGTTGAGTGAATACAGTGGTTCAAAACTCCAGCAGCATCAACTCATAAAACAACTTCACTGTCATTGTAATGCTCAGAATGTCCCACCACCCAAGTACTTCCTGATCTGTGGAGGTCCTGTAAGGAAGATAAATTATTAAGCAGAATATAAAGCGAAAAATATAGAATGCCCAAGACTTTTGCACAGTACTGTATGCCAGTGCCAAAATTGTCCAAATGTTTAGAAGGAAACAAAGAAAACAGCTACATGGGATGATGGATCTGATGATGCTGATATGGAGGAATGATAATAATAAAGTAAGAGATGCACTGTGCTACTTTTAACATAAAGTCCATAAGGGTATTATCTATGCAAAAATGCATTTCAAAAGTAGTGCCCAAAAGTGGGAACGAACGTCAGTTATATGGCCTAACACGCCTGCGTGCACTTATGGTATGAGAGTTATAATCATCCAGACAGCTGAGTGGGGTATTCCTGTGTGCTGGAAAACCTCCAAATGGGAGGGACATAACTCCAAACTGGAGGATCATAACTCAGAGTGCTTTGTTATTGGTGGTTGAGAAGGTTGGTGGGTTCAGAGCCAGCTCTGGCTGGGTTTTCCTGGAAGCGGGAGTCGATGTAACTGCTGTCTTTGAACATAATGCTGTATGTAAACATAATTATCCTGATGATATTTTATCTTAAGTTTCAGTACATGGTCCAAAGTCACAGATCGTGATGTCCATTTGATCTAAAATGCGTTTTGGGTGCAAGATCTGTTTGATACGCATCTCAATCAGTAGTTCCTTCCTCTTAAGATTTCATGTTAAATATCTACAAGTCTAGTAACAAGTCTAATATCCTTTTATGTTGACATTAAAATGAGCTCTTACACTATCCATTTTGCTCCAGTCCATAAACTTTTATAATGACTGATATGCGACCTGCGAAGATTTGCTTTCATAATAATGAAGTTATTTATTTATTGATTATGGTCTGAGCTCCGTGTCCAATGAACCTGACAGTTTGCTTAAATTCACATGTATTTGTCAGAAACTGTTGTTTTCATATAAATTCATTAATCACTAAGCCTCAGTCAAAGGTATTGTAATAATAATAATAATAATAATAATAATAATAATAATTATTATTATTATTATTATTATTGCTGTTTTGTTATTATTAATTATAAAATGTATTATTGTTGTTGTTAATAATAATTCTTATTATTTTCATATTACTGTTGTTGTTATTAATTGTTTATATTCATACACACAAAGTAGATTGATGACAATTTTGTTGACTGAGGCTTAGTGATTAATGAAATTATAGGACAACAGCAGTTTCTGGTGAATATATATGAATTTAAGCAAATAGTGTTGCGTTCATTGGACACGGAGCTCAGACCATGATCAGTAAATAAATATCTTGATTATAAAACATGATTATATGATTATAAACATGCTTATAAAAGCAAATCTGCGCAGGTCGCATATCGGTCATTGTAAAAGTTGATGGATTGGAGTTCATTTTAATGTCAACACAAAAGGATATTAGCTAGAGCTGTAGATATTTAACATGAAATCTTAAGAGGAAGTAACTAGTGATTACGATGCGTATCAAACATGGATCTGGCACCACACATTTTAGATCAAATGGACACCACGATCTGTGACTTTGGACCATGTACTGAAACTTAAGATAAAATATTAAAATTCTGTATATTTTTATCATCAGGATAATTATGTTTACATACAGCATTATGTTTAAAGACAGCAGCTACATCGACTGCCGCTTCCAGGCAGATCCAGCCAGAGCAGAGAACCCTCCAAACTTCCCAACCACCAATGGCAAAGCACTCCGAGTTATGCCCCTCCCATTTGTAGTTATGCCCCTCCCATTTGTAGTTATGCCCCTCCCATTTGGAGGTTTTCCAGCCTGCGGGAATACCCGTTTGAAACGGCTGAACATCGAGTGCGAGTGAAAACACCTGGAGGGGAAATTCTGTTATTTGAAACGCACACATGGAATATTTAATTAAATGCAGTCACTCAAAAATGTTCCTTCATATGTTTGCTGAAGATTCAATGGATCCTTGTTAAGAATTTCCCGGGATTTTGCCTGATGATTTTTACTGTATGCTACAGTTTTGGAAAATATCAAAGGCAAAATGTACACATAAATATTCTAATAAAAAGGTAATTGTATTTTATAATCACGTTGAAGCACACATTAAGGATAAAAAAATCCTAAAAAGGTTAGCTCATATTTCCAATGGATCCTTGTTTGGAGGGATCCTTACTATTTCCTGATTAATTTTCATGTCATTTTACTGTAGCCCACAGTTTTGGAGAAAATCAAAGTCAAAATCACCACGTATTAAAATGCATAGTATCAATTGCATAATTTCTTGTTTAGAATGACCCTTACTATTCCTAGATTCATTTTAATGCAGTTTTACTGTACAGTGTTTGAGAAAACCACGTGTCAAAATGCATAGTAGCAATTTCCTCATATTGAGGCATTCATAAAAATTTTCCTTAATATGTTTGCTCATATTTCCAATGGATTCTAGCTGAGAATTTCCCTTACTATTGCCTGATTCATTGTACTGTACAGTTTGAGAAAAAATTAGAAGTAGAAGACACCACTTGTCAAAATGTATAGTAGCAATTGCATAATTCCCTCATATTGAAGCACTCCTAAAAGTGGTCCTTAATTGGTTTGCTCATATTGTTAAAAAATGATCCTTACTATTCCCTGATTCACTTTCTTGTCATTTTACTGTACAGTTTTGGAGAAAATCAAAGTTAAATACATCACAGGTGTACATTGTTTTAAAGATTTCAATAATTGTCTCATGCATTTGTTGATAGACTGGAGATCCTCTGCCCATCTTTACTGCTCAGTGACTCATCCTTTGCTGGGTACTGCTTTTATACCAAATCATTATTATATCAATATTATAATCACTTCTATATATAATCAATATTATAATCACTTGTTATCTATCTATTTCTCATCTGCAATAAAGTTCTTAGATGCATTTACTACATTTAAATTTGTTACATTATTTAAAAGGAAGTTAGTAGTAGGTATTTAGGGGCTGTTTGGGGATGCACTTCAGTTTGCTTTCCATAAATGATTATGCCTAACTTTCTCTTAACAACCAATCCCCATATGCAGCATTGTTTGTCTCCACTATAATCAGCTAAATATCAGGTGACATCCAGAAGGGGGCAGTATTTGCTAACATATTTGCGACTGTTATGCCTAATTGTATTCAGGACCGCTGAGCAAAAGAATGACAAATCAAATTCTTACAAAATGCCTTAAAACTTCATCACCCTTATACACATAGCACATGGATATGTTCAAGCTATAAAGGATTAAATTTATGTTATGCTTTAATATAATTTAGCATTCAAAAAGCATATTTATATCATTGTATGTTTAAAACCGTTGGAAGAAACATCCAATGTAATCGACTGCACACAAACAATAATGCTTTTTATTTCAGAAGATTTAAAAACATAGACTGTTGAAAATTAAAGCTACAAAATAATGAAGGTAATTTAATAATTTACTAAATTGTGAACAAAATATTAATAGCATCTAATACAGTAAATAAATCTAAAGCCATTTTTTCAAACATAAAAAACAATAATAATTACACAACCATTGTACAAACACAGCAGGCTATTGTTTGAGAAGACTTTTTTGCCATACAGTCCTGTTTCTGTATTTCTGGAGATATTCACTTATTTTTGTTTTTATTTTTGTTTTACCTTCTGTTTGTGTCTTTATGTAATGTGTATCATTTAATTGCTGTGTTAGTTTGGTAAAACAGGAATATTCATGTTCTTTTAAAAATAGTAAACAGTTTTATGTCGTTTCCAACATTTAGTCATTTAGCAGACTGCTTTATCCAGAGTGAATTACAGGTCCGGCAATGTTACTCCATGGTTAGTTCTTGTATAGTTCATTCTTTATCCATACTGGGTAACATAGTTCAATGTAAAATTCAGAAACCTTAGAAATCTACATAATCTAGTTGATGGTCAATTAATCTGTTCTCCAGAAAAAAGGTGATAATAGCTATTACTATATTTATATACATTTACTCACAATGTTAGAATTTCAGCAAATGCCAAAACAATCATTTTATAGTTTTTTAAAAATCTAAAAAATGTGTATTAGTGTACAGTGGGGCAAAAAAGTATTTAGTCAGCTGTAATTTTCATCATAGCTACACTTCAACTATGAGAGACAAAATGAGAAAAAAAAATAATCCAGGAAGTCACATTGTAGGATTTTTAAAGAATTTTATTGTAAATCATGGTGGAAAATAAGTTTTTGGCCACCCACAAACAAGCAAGGTTTCTGGCTCTCACAGACCTGTAACTTCTTCTTTAAGAAGCTCTTCTGTCCTCCACCCGTTATCTGTATAAAAGACACCTGTCCACAGCCTCAAACAGTCAGACTCCAAACTCAACCATGCCCAAGACCAAAGAACTGTCGATGGACACCAGGAAGAAAATTGTAGACCTGCACCAGGCTGGGGAAGAGTGAATCTACAATAGGCAAGCAGGTTGGTGTGAATAAATCAACTGTGGGAGCAATTGTAAGACATAAAGACATCCCTCAATTTGGGACTCCACGCAAGATCTCATCCCGTGGGGTCAAAATGATCATGAGAATGGTGAGCAGAAATCCCAGCGCTTACACGGAGGGGACCTTGATGAATGACCTGAGAGAGCTGGGACCAAAGTAACAAAGGTACCATCAAGTAACACATACACAGAGAGGGACTCAGATCCTGCAGTTGCCAGGCGTTCGCCATGCTGAAGCCAGTACATGAACAGGCCCGTCTGAAGTTGTTTGCAGAGAGAATAGGATGATCCAGAAGAGGATGGGGGAGAAGAATATAATGTGGTCAGATTGAAACCAAGGAACTTTTTGGTAAAAACTCAACTGGAGGCTGAAAAATGCTGAGTTGCATCCCCAAGACACCATACCTACTGTGAAGCATGTGGGTGGGAGGAAACATCAGCTTTGGGGCTGTTTTTCGGAACAGGGACAGAACGGAGACTGATCCGTGTTAAGGGAAGAATGAATGGGGCCATGTATCGTGAGATTTTAAGCCAAATCCTCCTTCCATCAGTGAGAGCATTGAAGATGGAACGTGGCTGGATCTTCCAGCATGACAATGATCCCAAATACACCGCTCGGGCAACGAAGGAGTGGCTCCGTAAAAAGCATTTCGAGGTCCTAGAGTGGCCTAGCCAGTCTCCTGCCCTCAACCCCATAGAACATTTGTGGAGGGAGTTGAAAGTCCGTGTTGCCCCAAAACATCACTGCTCTAGAGGAGATCTGCATGGAGGAATGGGCCAAAATACCAGCTACAGTGTGTGCAAACTTGGTGAAGACTTACAGGAAACATTTGACCTCTGTCATTGCCAACAAAAGATATCTTACAAAGTATTGAGTTGAACTTTTGTTATTGACCAAATACTTATTTTCCACCATAAGTTACAAATAAATTCTTCAAAAATCCTACAATGTGATTTCCTAGATTTTTTGTCTCTCATAGTTGAAGTGTACCTATTGTGGAAATTACAGATCTCTCTCATCTATCTAAGTAGAAAAACTTGCACAATCAGTGGCTGACTAAATACTTTTTTGCCCCCACTGTACAGACACAATTGTCTCCATTTGAATGAAGAAAGGCCAGTACCCAGCCCTGAGGTGGACATGTATACCAGTGCCCCGTGTTCTCTGGGGATAGGTGCCAGAACCCCCATGACTGTGATGAAAAAAGCAGGGTTAAAATTTGAATGTATTTATTTTTTAAATAAATAACATAATTGGACATTATATTTATTCTTAATTATAGAACAATCTAGGTTACTGCTGTGACCTGGACTGTAGCCATAATAACAGTAACTATGCGTCAGCCCCCCATAACCTTGTCATAATAAAACAACCATACCAGGAACACTGACCAGATATTGTCAGTGGCCTGGCACCTATCTCAAAGAGCTTAGGACACTGGCATGAGTGTGCTGTGGATGAGATGCCAGTCCATAAGCACATTTTTAAAAGGAGAAAATTTTGAATGTGAACTTCCTTTAAGGATGATGGCAACAGGTGGTTGGGTTTTTTGTTCTTTGTTTTAACCCACCTTTTCATGGTCTGGTTGCAGGGGTTCTGGAGCCTACTCCAGAGAACACAGAGCGGACATAAATGTACCTTGGATTGGATGCCATTGCATTACAGGGCCAGCGGTGGTTGTTGCTGCAGCACTGGAGGATAATCCCCAGACCAGCCTGTCCTACCTCAGACATGATCAGACATGACCAATCATGCCCATGCGATACCACACCTGGCTGGATGTGAGCCCAGCTCATTGAGGTGGTGGGTTAGTGAACTGACGCCGTGTCACACGAGAACCTTGCATGTTTTGTTGATTTTCTGAATAAAAAGCTACAGGGAACAAACTTGTGTGTATCATGTTCCTGCAAATTTGAATGCATACATGCAAACATAACAAACCAATGTATGGATAGCTGAAATAAAACTGATTCTGAATGTAAAAGCCAACAACTAGCACTGGCATTTATATACCAACCCACTGAATAAGCTTTGTTTGGAGATGAAGATGGAAATGGAGTCAGCAAAAACTAGTTTCCCAGGACTCTATTGTGTAAGAGTGGTACTTCAGCTAGCAAGCACTGATTACTTGTCTTATTCTCATCAAAACAGTGCCTGGAATAGCTCGTGGGAACTTCTACACTTGTTAGGTCACTCGCAAAACAATGAACAACTCTGTGAACATGCAGGAAACAGACAATGACTTTCTTCTTAAGGGAAAAAAACAACAATGAACTGTGCTAATTATACTACACGTAGTAAAACGCAGCAGTAACTGATACATGGCACCAAAACAATAAGTATGACATTAATGGTGCTACTATAAAATATACTTAATTGTGTTGCTGAATCTTTTTATACGTTTTTGTTTCATTTGGAGAATTAAATGTGAAACATAACTAATCATTAAAAACAAAATACACCAAATACAGTCTCTCGCAGAGATTTATTCAAGACCTGTGCGTTCTTAAATGGACAATAATAGTGTATTTGAGATTCTATTATGTTTAAACAAGTACATTCAGTGTAAAACAACAGACACAGTCACAGTGTTTTGTTTTAAAATTGACTTGGCACGTTTGTGCAAACCCCGCGCATATATAATACATAAACCAAACTATATACACACTGCTAAGAAAATGCATCCAGAGGTTATAAAATGTGTTCTTGTATTGTGATGGTAATAGTGAATGGAAATGGAAAATCTTCATGATTCATCTAATTCTACGTTTGTAGTACTTATGCAAGTTTAATAAGGATCAGCTATGCTTTTAACTTTTAATTTCATCAGACACTACTTTTTATAAAGCAAAACTCTCCAGTGGTGATCTCACACAGCACAGGGGCAAATTCCTAGATCAATACTGCGGTGACCCAGGTTCAGCCCCTTCTGTCTGGGTCAGGTATCACACAGGCCCAGCGTGCAGTCTCCCAGTGTAATAACCGTGCCCCCTTCCGAGCCCTGAGTGATGGACTGGCGGCTTATTCAGGGTATATGCTACATGCATGCAACATCTACCTCTTAACATACTGTGTAGTAAAAACAGTATAAAAATGTGGGCATCACCATTTGCCCCAGGGTGAGAAGCAATAAATTTTTACGAGAACACCATAAATGTAATACTGGCATTAAAACAGCGCAGAAAAAATGGAAATGTACTCATTTAATATAATAGCCCTGGCCAGCATTATAGAGTCACAATACTTTTAGGATGTTCATCCAACGTTTCTACTCGGGTGCATGATATGACATCAAACAATTTGTTTACTAGCTGAACATTCTGGCCTTGTAAAACATACCTCAAGTGAACAGACTTAAATTGTTTAGATTTATGGCATATTTCTTTCAGATCAAGTAGAGGAAAGAATTATGGAAATCACTTGGTGTTGAGGACAAAATGTTGCATTCGCTTTATTTGCATTTCTAAAACAAATACGAATGGAGACCTTAATGAGCTGTTGGACTTGGCTAGCTGAAAGAAAACTTGGCCCCAACAGGAGTGTGGGAAGCATTATAAAACTCCTTAGAGAAGTAAATCGAACCCAGAGTGTGGCAAAAGCTTATTCCTAGTCAGCTGTGTCTACAATTTGGCGCAAGTAGAAACAAAATAGGAAGATTATAATAGGAAAACGTCAAAGCATAAGGATAGAAATCTCAAAGCAATTGCCTTGAAAACAGAAAATGCTCAACAAAACAAATGACAAACAAATGGATGGAAACAGGAGTCAGTGTTTGTGTCAGAAACTGACCGAATGAAATGGAAGTTATATATAAAAAAGCCAAATGATAACCAACACTAACACCTGAACAGAAGAAAACAATGTTACAGTGGGTTAAAGAGAAATAATCATGGAGTGTGTATGATTGGATGGAAGTGTTATTCAACGATGAATAATGAATATGCATTGGCCAAGGTTGGTTTGTTTTTAATATCGCTTTCAGCATCAATGGGCAATTTAGAGGCAGACACAAGGTTACATCAACACATAAGATTACATCGAAACCAGTCTCTCTCTCACACACACACACGGAAAAAATTGTTGGTACCCCTCAGTTAATGAAAGAAAAACCCACAATGGTAACAGAAATAACTTTAATAAATACAAAGTCTATGAAAATGAACAAATGAAAGTCAGGCATTGTTTTTCAACCTTGCTTCAACAGAAGTATTTAAAAAAATAAACTCATGAAACAGGCGTGGACAGAAATGATGGTACTCGTAACTTAATATTTTGTTGCATAACCTTTTGAGGCAATCACTGCAATCAAACGATTCCTGTATCTGTCAGTGAGACTTCTGCACATCTCAGCAGGTATTTTGGCCCACTCCTCATGAGCAAACTGCTCCAGTTGTCTCAGGTTTGAAGGGAGCCTTTTCCAGACGGCATGTTTCAGCTCCTTCCAAAGATGCTCAATAGGATTTAGGTCAGGGCTCACAGAAAGCCACTTCAGAATAGTCCAGTGTTTTCCTCTTAGCCATTCTTGGGTGTTAGATGTGTGTTTTGGGTCATTATCCTGTTGCCCATGACCTGCGACTGAGACCAAGCTTTCTGACACTGGGCAGCACATTTCTCTCTAGAATGCCTTCATAGTCTTGAGACTTCATTGTACCCTGCACAGATTCAGGACACCCTGCGCCAGATGCAGCAAAACAGCCCCAGAACATAACAGAGCCTCCTCCATGTTTCACAGTAGGGACAGTGTTCTTTTCTTCATATGCTTCATTTTTCCGTCTGTGAACATAGAGCTGATGTGACTTGCCAAACAGTTCCATTTCTGTCTCATCTGTCCATAGGACATTCTCCCAGAGGCTTTGTGGCTTGCAATATGTAGTTTGGCAAATTCCAGTCTGGCTTTTTTATGTTTTGTTTTTAACAATGGTGTCCTTCTTGGTCGTCTCCCATTAAGTCCACTTTGGCTCAAACATTGAGGGATGGTGCGATCCTGACACTGATGTTCCTTGAGCTTGAAGTTCACCTTTAATCTCTTTAGAAGTTTTTCTTGCCTCTTTCTTACCATTCTTCTTTCTTACCATTCGTATTATCTGTCTCTCTGATGTGTCATCAATTTTCCTCCTGCGTCCACGTCCAGGTAGGTTGGCTACAGTCCCATGGGTCTTAAATTTCTGAACAATATATATGCAACTGTAGTCACAGGAACATCAAACTGCTTGGAGATGGTCTTATAACCTTTACCTGTAACATGCTTGTCTATAATTATTTTTCTAATGTCCTGAGACAACTCTTTCCTTTGCTTCCTCTGGTCCATGGTGAGTGTGGTACACACCTTGTCACCAAACAGCACAGTGACTACCTGAAGCCCTATACATAGGCCCACTAACTGATTACAAGATTGTAGACAGCTGTGATGCTAATTAGTGAACACACCTTGATTTAACATGTCCCTTTGGTCACATTTTTCAGGGGTTCCATCATTTCTGTCCAGGCCTGTTTCATGAGTTTATTTTTTTAAATAATTCTGTTGAAGGATGGTTAAAAAGCAATGTCTGACTTTCATTTGTTCATTTTTATAGACTATGTATTTATTATTACTTTTGTCAGATTAAAAAGGTATTTATTACATTAACTGAGGGGTACCAACAATTTTGTCCACGTGTGTATATATATACACACACAAAGATTGGGCCAGATTTAGATTTAGTTGAATCAACTAACCTAACACACATGTCTATGGACTGTGGGAGGAAACCAGAGTACCCAGAGTAAACCCACGCAGACACGAGGAGGAAACAGGCCCTTCTTGCTGTGAGGCGACGGTACTACCCACCGAGCCGCCTGCACTGGCCAAGAAGATTATGCTAAAACTTTTTGCTGGTGCTGTTCTAATGGAGCATATAAATAAGACTGTCTGAAGAAAACAATCAAATTTCCCCACTCATTTATGATGTGGGATTGCATGTCAGGTAACAGACAAGGGGAGGTCAACAGTCAATGCACAGGTGTACATTGAAATTTTGGACACGTTTCTCATTCCATTGATAGAAAAGGTTTGGTGATGATGAAGTCATTTTTCAGGATGATAAAAGTGTCAAAGCTTTTCTTCAGTAAAAGCTTATCAGCTCAATGACATGGTCAGCAAACAGCCAGGATCTCATTCTGATTGAACATTCATGCTAGATGCAAGGCTCTGTCCTGCAACGCTAATCTGCCATCTGCTATTAGAGAAAGCTGGAACCAGCTTGATGTAAAATACTATTTTTCATATGTCCATGCCTCAAAGAATTCAGCCCATCATAAATACTAATTGCTAATTACTAACTATTTATTTGTTTGTTTGACGTTTTAATATTTTTTCTCAACACTGAGTGATTACATAATTGTTTTTCTGGACAAAAATGCCATTAATTAAAATACTTTAGCTGAATTTGTTTGAGGTATGCATGACTGAGCCAGAATGCAAATTAAAACAAACAAACAAACAAAAAAAAGCTTGATCAATGTCCCAAAAGTGTAGTGATTCCATCATTTTTGCCAGGACTAGTAGATTGCTGAAACTCAGGTAAGGAAATAAAACCTTAAGTGCTTCAAACAGTAGTAACATGTTAATCCTGAGTTTTTCAAGTACAATAATTTCTTGCTTTCGTCCAACATTTCCATAGAAATGTTCTCCTCTCACACACAATCTGCACTTCCACAAAGGTCCTCCAGCTGCTGTAGCATCATGGATTTCACATCAGCATACCTTTAAAAGAGTTCAATCAGAGTTTCACTGAATAAAGTGAATGGCATACATGCTACATTCTGAAGCTGTTCTTATAACTGACTTATAAGGCACAGGGTGTCCCATATCATATGTCCAGTATCATAACGTTAAGGTAGAGCTTTCTAGTTTTACAGATCATGATGCATCTAAAGAAGAACGAAATGAATTCATTCTACTCGTATGAAATCTAAGTAAGAGAGAAGTCAGTGATAAACAACATGCATTCAGACCACGAGTTAAAAGACTTGTGGCAAGGTTTAATCATCTCTATATGATAAACCACTGATAAGGATGATGCAGTAGCTGCTATCCTTGCTTACTGACAGAGAACATTTGAAATGTTGACCATTTTTGGTGGCTTAGTGGTTAAGGTGGGCTACTGGACATTGGGCCAGAAGGTTCAGGATTCAAATCCCACCTCTTCCAAGCTGCCACTGTTGGGTCCTTAACAACACCCTAACAAGACCCTTAACATACAATTGCTTGGATTGTAACAGGTCCAAGTTGCTCAGGAAAGGGTGGGAACCAATTGCAAATGTATCAGCACATTACTGAGGTTTGTGAAACCATTTCTTGTTGTTTGTTGACTAGGTAAAATAGCAAAATATGTTGAATGTAATGTTGTAATTATGGGATTGTAATGAAAAATCATGAAAATAAAGGCTCTTGTTTCTCCATGTTGCTGAATTTATGGAACACCCTATAGATTTTGTAATTGTGGCAGAGTTAGGGTGTGATTACAAAAACTGATTCAAAACCTTGCATAGCATAAAAAGGCTTATCAAGAGGTCCAGAATGACTAAAACTGAATCTAAAATACCGGAATACCTCGGTTCTCGAGCAAATTTTTCCCATAAGGAATAATGTATATCGAATTAAACCGCTCTCCAGGAATTTTGTATAAGGCATTATAACAGTGGTGTGAAAAAAAGTGTTTTTCCCCCTTCCAGATTTCGCTATTTTTTTGCATGTTTGTCACAACTTAAGTGTTTAGGAACATTCAAACCAATTTAAATATAGTCAAAGACACCCAAGTAAAACACAAAATGCAGTTTTTTTAAATTAAGGTGGTTTATTATTAAGAAAAAACGGAGAAATAAATCCAAACTTACATGGCCCTGTGTGAAAAGTCGATTGCCCCCCTGAAACCTAATAACTGGTTGGGCCACCCTTAGCAGCAACAACTTCGCAACCAAGCCGTTTAACTTGTAATGAGTCAGCGACTGGGATCATTATCGCTCCTTTTTTTTAGTCAAAGACAACCCAAGTAAACACAAAATGCAGTTTTTAAATGAAGGTGTTTATTATTAAGGGAGAAATAAATCCAAACTTACATGGCCCTGTGTGAAAAAGTGATTGCCCCCTAAACCTAATAACTGGTTGGGCCACCCTTAGCAGCAACAACTGCAACCAAGCGTTTAACTTGTAATGAGTCTTTTACAGCGTTGTGGAGGAATTTTGGCCACTCATCTTTGCAGAATTGTTGTAATTCAGCCACACTGGAGGGTTTTTGAGCATGAACGGCCTTTTTAAGGTCATGCAACAGCATCTCAATAGGATTCAGGTCAGGACTTTGACTAGGCCACTCTAAAGTCTTCATTTTGGTTTTCTTCAGCCATTCAGAGGTGGACTTGCTGGTGTGTCTTGGATCATTGTTCTGCTGCAGAACCCAAGTTCGTTTCAGCTTGAGGTCACGAACAGATGGCCGGACATTCTCCTTCAGGATTTTTTGGTAGACCGCAGACTTCATAGTTCCATTTATCACAGCAAGTCTTCCAGGTCCTGCAGCAGCAAAACGGCCCCAGACCATCACACTACCACCACCATATTTCACTGTTGGTATAATGTTCTTTTTTCTGAAATGCTGTGTTACTTTTACACCAGATGTAATGGGACACACACCTTCCTAAGAGTTCAACTTTTCTCTCGTCAGTCCACAGAATGTTTTCCCAAAGTCTTAGGGATCATCAAGATGTGTTCTGGAAAAATTAAGATGAGCTTTAATGTTCTTTTTGCTCAGCAGTGGTTTTTGTCTTGGATCTCTGCCATGCAGGCCATTTTTGCCCAGTCTCTTTCTTATGGTGGAGGCATGAACACTGACCTTAACTGAGGCAAGTGAGGCTTTGGATGTTCTTTGGATGTTGTTGTGGTTTCTTTAGTGACCCCTTGGATGAGTCGTCGCTGCGCTCTTGGGGTAATTTTGGTCGGCCGGCCACTCCTGGGAAGGTTCACCACTATTCCATGTCTTCACCATTTGTAGATAATGGCTCTCACTGTGGTTCACTGGAGTCCCAAAGCTTTAGAAATGGCTTTATAACCCTTTCCAGACTGATAGATCTCAATTATTTTCTTTCTCAATTGTTCCTGAATTTCTTCTGATCTCGGCATGATGTGTAGCTTTTGAGGATCTTTTGGTGTACTTCACTTTGTCAGGCAGGTCCTATTTAAGTGATGTCCTGATTGAGAACAGGTGTGGCAATAATCAGGCCTGGGTGTGGTTAGAGACGGTGAACTTAGGTGTGATAAACCATAGTTATGTCATGTTTTAACAAAGGGGGCAATCACTTTTTCACACAGGGTCATGTAGGTTTGGAATTTTCTCCTTTAATAATAAACACCTTCATTTAAAAAACAAATTTTTGTGTTTACTTGTGTTGTCTTTGACTAATATTTAGAGTGATGCTCCGAAACAATTACCTGCATAAAAATAAGAAAATCAGGAAGGGGGCAAACACTTTTTCACACCACTGTATGCATTAATGAAGGTGTATTGTACAGGTGACAAATCCAGCATAAGTTAAATGTAACACAAACTGAGGAGTTTAACGGGTGTTTGGTAGAGCGGTCTATACTTATAACAGTGGAGCATATGATAGCCTAAGACAGTTCATGTTTAAAACACGTACATTAACACAGTTGGCCAAAATCATTAACACAAAGCTTATTCTATAATAAACTGTTTAAAAATCTCGTAATTAAATGAATAATGGATTGAAAGTTAAAAGTAAAAACAAAACTCACTCTACTGGTGAACTTTGGGCACTGCAGCTTGTCTTCTGGAGCATTCAGTTTCTGTTTTGCTTTCGGTTGGCACTTATAACTAATCTTTTTAGGATCTATAGAGACTTATTTGCACTAGGAATACAGTACTGTAGATGTAAAAATAAAAAAAACACAATAAAAATGATGAGATCTTCTCTGAGCAAGGGCTACTGTGAATCTGAATCAGTGTACTGACTCATGAATCATGAATCGTGAACCGAGTTTGGCTTAAATGAGTCCTTGCTTATTTTAAAGCTTATTTTATTATATTTTTCCTAGTCAAAATGTGTCGAGAACCGAATTTGAAAAGTATCAAGATGGTCGAAAACCGAGGTACCACTGTATATGAAAACTTAGTAAATACATACATCAAAGAAACTAAGAAAATCACACAAACACACTTTCACGTATCAGCAATCACAACATTTGTCTGATATGACAAACCTTTTTGTCAGTTTTAAAATCTCTCTCTCCTCTTCTTCACTGAGTTTTTTAACAAAGCTGTCCAAAACAGGCATTTCAAACTTTATGTACTGTGCAACCTGAAATAAAGAAAAACATTTAGCAATGACTAATATTGCTAAAACAACACACTACACTCCAGTGACTTGTTTAGCAGATAAACAGGAAAGTGTCAGACTATAAAATTAGACTTCCCATTGTTGGTCTAGTCATGGCAGTTAACTGTTTATGTCATGCTGAGCACTAGACAAGACACTTGCAAGCATCTGCATTTGTTCATACAGGTGGAAAGACTCACATCATAAGTAACCTCTTCACCTAGATCTCGCTCCATAAGAAAGAGTTTGGCAATTTTCTCACACGGGCCATGCAGCACACGCAATACCAAAGGATATTCAGCGTCTTTAATCTTCGTCCTCTCTGAAGAAAAGTAAATTGCATATCTTTTAAAAGTGACACCAGAATGGCAGTAATTAAAATTTGTTATTCCCAAAAAGGCAGAGTAGAAAAGATACCTCCTGACTCATGGACAACGTAGAGGGCAAATTCATCTGCATTATTCTCAACCTGTAAAAATATGATAAAGCCAACTGATGATGTGAAAGGTCATTCAAAAAAGAAAAAAGGTTACAATATTACTTGCCCGAAACTTATTCAGGAGCAGAGTAAGCACTTGTTGTGTCGTCATTGAACTGTTCACACGAACATTAGTCACCGTTCCATAAGCTGGAGTGAAGATAGATGTCTGAAAATGCAAACAAATTACTCCTTTTATTTCCACATAATCTAAGATTCCAAATAAGGAAAAATAATTCATTGACGGACAGTGTAAAGCCAACCATGTGTGAATTGTTCCAGATTTGGGTTGAGTGAAAATAGGACTAAACCCTCTAAAACAATTTATTGACTCATTATGTAGCATCCTGTGTTACCCTGCTTACCACAATCAGGGTAATGAGCGAGAGTCTGTATCCTAACGTGGAATTCACTGCACACAGGCAGAGGTACAGAGGTACACCCTGTCCTATGCAGGGTTCTAGAAAAGTACCAACTGACCTTTATTTTGCAAGTCCCACCTGTGATTCAATTCCATATTAGGGGTGCACAGTGGTTAGCACTTTGCAAGAGCAGCATTAACAGAGATAGTGTGGTGCAAAGTGGGTTAGAAGTGGAGGTTTATGGTGTAATCACATATGGTATTACAAAAAAATACAAAAAGGCTGCATGATCAAGTTTACTACAGTGATAGATAATCATTCATTCATTGTCTTATCCGCTTAATCCTTGGTCAGGGCCGTGGGAGAACTGGTGCCTACAGCCAGCAACACAGGGCGCTAATCCATCGTAGGGCATATACACTCACTCACGCACTAAGGGCACTTTAGAATCACCAATTAACTTAACACACATGTATTTGGACTTTTGGAAGGAAACCGTAATAAACCCACACAGGCACAGGGAGGACCCAGGTGGGTCCACCTGGGATCGAACCTAGGACCTTCTTGCTGTGAGTCGACGGTGCTACCCACCGAGCCACTGAGCTGCTGCAATAGAAAGTTCAGAGCCATTATTGGTAAGATACATTTCTAACCGTACTCCAAAAGACTTCGTATATCACGTTTAATTCCCATGTGCATTCACATACAGTTGAACCCCGCTATCCAAATTCCTGATATCCTTATCTCACTATAGCATATACGCTATTTTAATTTCCTAACCTGCTATAATGAGTGGCGATCGAGAAAACACCGGAAGTAGATGTTGTTTTTAATGGACCCTTTTGAATACCTACACCCTCCACCTCCTTCTTAACCGTCAGTAATTTTAAACTTTGGTTTACTTAATGGTTACAAATGAGATAATAGTTGTTTACTTTATATTGTAGTATGGTACATTGTACCATGTGATTAACAAGACATTGCCTATATTAGAGAGTCCAAACCCTGCTAAATAGAAGAGAAACAGAAAACAGGTTTAAGGGCCTGCCAGAAAGTCTTATGTCTCACTATAGCTCAGTGACATCATTAAAAGTAAGTGGGCTTTTGATGAGAGCAGTGTTCCTACAACTAAAGAATGTTTGGAACTCAAAGAGACCTGACTCTGCAGACCAAAGTCCGAATTTTCAACTCAAACGTCAAGTCAGTACTACTCTACGGAGCTGAAACTTGGAGGACCATCTCGGCAACAACAAAGAAAGTACAGACATTTATCAACTCATGTCTGCGAAAGACTCTCCAAATCCGCTGGCCGAACACCACAAGTAACCAGGACCTTTGGAAATGGATAGGCCATACGCTCCGCAAGACACTCTCCAACATCACCAGACAGGCGCTGACCTGGAATCCCCAAGGGAAAAGAGACAGAGGACGGCCCAGAAACACGTGGCGCTGTGACATGGAGGCCGACACCAAGAGAATGGGATACACCTGGAGACAGTTGGAGCAGAAAGCCCAAGATCGAGACGCTTGGAGATCTCTAGTCGGCGGCCTATGCCACAGGAGGGGCAGTAAGCGTAAGTAAGTAAGTAATGGCTTTTGACTACAGAGAAACATGGTAAGGATCATCCCATTGGAATTTATAACTTTAGGCTCCTGCTGCCTAAATAACATTCAACTGAACTATTTTCCAAAATTAAGTAAATTTTGAATAGCAGCATTCGTCGGTCTTCTGTGGACTGTGGCGGCCTAGTCTAAGCAACTCCAGCATGCAGTGAAGAAACAGTTAAGACAATAAGCCTGCAGGGCATAATGCTGACTTGTCTTTGAGTACATAGGAATGTGAAAGTAGACAGATATTTATCTGAGAAAAGCAAAACCCATTTCCCCTGCACTGGTTTACATTTACACTCCCGAGGGCAGCATAGCCATCACCATCCACCCCTAAGACAAAGCAGTTAGACAGGCGGTTTCCCTTCCAGTTTCTCCACATCTGCAGAAAGACCTTTTGCCCCAGGCAGATCCCTAGCCTTGAGGAGTGTTAATGAGAAGAACAGGGTGACAGGCCATTGTGAAGAGTGGGCTGCTGTCAGGGGAACGCCTGCACAGGAAAGCACTGCCTTTCAACACCTGCATCCATCTATTACAGTGCCCGGACTCGCAGGACGCTCACACCACTGCCACTTCCCCTTACACATGCTGCTACAGCCATTAGTGAGAGCTCAAGAGCCCTTTACCAGCTGCAGGGTGTGATGGTTCCTTATGAAGCACTATTGTGCTTGTTTCGTCAGCAAGCAAAATACAGTCGAACCCCTCTGGTTTGGATAGCGAATATTCAGATAGCAGGAGGCTTAGCTTTCAGGTGGCTGCAGTACCAGTTCTTATCAGCCTTCTTTCTTCTACAGCTGTCATTGTGTAATTACTGTAGTTACCACTGAATGTCTATAAACTAGCACATTTCAAAAGACACAGCTAAAAGTCATTTAGTGTATCTTTACACACCCGTTCGGCCTTTATAGTCACAGCTAATTGGATGCTTACGTGGGATTTGCGGTTTAGGTCATACATTTAAATGTTTCTTAATTTTTAAGTGAACTCACGTTGTAGCTATAATAGTGCCCATTAATATGAAGTGATGACTTTTACCCCGTCGTAAATCTCCTGATCTGTGCAGGTCATACATTTAAATGTTGCTTAATTTAAAGTGAACTCACCTTGTAATTATAAAAGTGCCCATTAATAGAGAAGCGATGTCTTTTAATCCGTTGTGAATCTCCTGATCTGCACAGTTTGGTTCTTCTCTGAACGTTCATGAAGCTAGCGTCACTTCTTGTTCTTGGTAGTTGAGGGTTTTCTTCCTCCATGTCAAGACCATCCACACCTACAGCAGAAAAGTCAAAAGCAGTGGATGCATGTGCACACAAGCCGAAAAGCAAAGAAAATAAGTAGGGTTGCATTTTATCGATTCCGTTTTTATTCCGATTCTGGATTTGGTCCTTATCAATTTCAAAATGGTGAAAAACATGTGCCAAATGTTTAGGTATAAAGAATGTCTTTTTATATTGAAGCTTTTTTCGTCATTTAAACTTATTATAAGTCAAATCCTTCTGTCACGTGGTCCAATGGTCTGGATCACAGGTCGGTCGTTTCGCAGCAAAGAAGGCTATCACCAGTAGTAATTGGAGAAGTAATGGTTTTCCACTTTCATTGTTTTAAGACATTAAGCAAATTTAAGCTGTGTTCACGTTAAGCGTTTTACTCTCCCGGCTATGCAGCAGTTGGTCTAGGAGACCGCGGTTCGGTCGGTCGGTACACTGCTGAAGGCTCAATATTCATTGCTGGTGTCTTAGAAGTTTTGCCAACAGGTCAAAAAACTTTCCATACATACAGCATTTAGGCTTTTCATTTCTCTGAAAGTGGAGCCACTTTGGAGTGCCCATCGTCCGCTAATGCTCTAGCTGAGTATTTGAAAAACCAAACTACTTGAATGACGCACTGGTCCTAGCAGACAGGCGCTAGGACCTAATCACGTCTGTGTAATTTAAAGGAATAAATGCTAGTAGGATTAGTAGCAACTGCTAAGTGGGAATTGGAATTTAAAAAAACAAAAAAAAAACAACAACTTTTCATGGGTACCCGGTTCTTGGAAGTTTTGGAACCGGTTCTGAATTTCAACCGGGTTATCACCTCCGACTCCCCCCTCCCCCTCCCCCCCTTTTCTCTCCCCTGCCTCTCCCTCTCTATCTCCTTTTTTTCCCTCCCTTTTTTTCTTCCTCCCGGTTTCGGGTCTATGTTTAGACCTTGAAATTCTCCTCCTTCTCCCCTCTTCTCTAACTGTTGCTTAATCCACGGTGAGTTTCCTCCCAATCTTTCCCGGTGGAGGGCGGCCGCCCCTTGCCCCCACCCCATCTGTCCCTCCCCCCGAGTTACTCTGGGGGCACCCGCCCCATCCCTTTTCCCTCACCCCTTTTCGTTCCCCAAAAAATGAGAAAAAAAAAAAAATTCCAGGAAATCACATTGTAGATTTAGGAGATTTAACTGTAAAATTATGGTGGAAAATGAGTATTTGGTCAATAACAAAAGTTCAACTCAATAACTTTGTAAAATAGAACTTTTTGTTGGAAAATGACATAGTTCCTTCAAAACGTCTGCCGTAAGTCGTCCGCGTGCACACACTGTAGCTGGGTTTTGGCCCAGTCCTCCATGCAGATCTCTGTGCTAGGAGCAGTGATAGTTTTGGGGCAACACGGACTTTCGTAACTCCCTCCACAAATTTCTATGGGCTTGAGGTCTGGACGACGGCTCGGGCCACTTTAAAATGCTTTTTATGGAGCCACTCCTTGGTCCCAAGATTGTGTTGGGGATCAATTGTCCATGCTGGAAGACCCAGCCACGTTCCATCTTCAATGTCTCACTGATGGAGGGAGGTTTTGGCCTTAAAATCTCCACGATTACCATGGCCCCTGTTCATCTCTTCCCGTACCACATAGATCAGTCGTACTGCTTCTGTTCCTTCGTTTTTTTTTTCTTCCCCCTCTTCACGTCGCCTTCTCCTTGTCCCTTTGCAGAGAAAAATGTTTCCCCAAAGCATGATGTTTCCACCCCCATGCTTCACAGTAGGTATGGTGTTCTTGGGATGCAACTCAGCATTCTTCTTCCTCCAAACACAACGAGTTGAGTTTTTACCAAAAATTTCTCTTTTGGTTTCATCTGACCACATGATATTCTCTCAGTCCTCTTGTGGATCATCCATATGCTCTCTGGCAAACTTTGAACGGGCCTGGACATGTACTGGCTTAAGCAGGAGGACACGCCTGGCACTGCAGGATCTGAGTCCTTCTCGGCGTAGTGTGTTACTGATGGTAGTCTTTGTTACTTTGGTCCCAGCTCTCTGCAGGTCATTCATCAGGTTCCTCCGTGTAGTTCTGGGATTTTTGCTCACCGTTCTCATGATCATTTTGACCCCACGGGATGAGATCTTGCGTGGAGCCCCAGATGAGGGACATTATCAATAGTCTTGTATGTCTCCCATTTTATTACATTGTTTTTTTTTTTTTTTTTTTTTTTTTTTTTTTGCATGTCATTCATCCACAGTCCTTCTGTGTAGTTCTGGATTTTTTTTGCTCGCGTTCTCATGATCATTTTGACCTGGGATGAGATCTTTGCGTGGAGCCCCAGATCGAGGACATTTTCTTGTTGTCTGCCATTTTTCTTACAAATTGGGGGGGGGGGGGTTTCTACAGCTGATTTATTCACACCAAGCTTCTTGCCTGTTTGTAGATTCTTCTCTTCCCAGCCTGGTGCAGGTCTACAGTTTTTTCTTTTCTTTTCTTCTTGGTGTCCTTCAAACAAGCTCTTTGGTCTTGGCCATGGTTGAGTTTTGGAGTCTGAATGTTTGAGGCTGTGGACAGGTGTCTTTTTGTACAGATAACGAGGTCAAACAGGTCCATTTAATACAGGTAATCAGTGGAGAGGACAGAAGAGCTTCTTAAAGAAGTTGGTTACAGGTCTGTGTGAGAGCCAGAAACATCTTGCTAGTTTGTGCGGTGACGAAATACTTATTTTCCACCATGATTTACAATTAAATTCTTTAAAAAATCCTACAATATGATTTCTGGATTTTTTTCCTCATTTGTCTATCACAGGTGAAGTGTCCCTATGATGAAAATTACAGACCTCTCTCAATCTTTATTTCTAAGTAGGAGAAACTTGCAACAAACATCAGTGGTGAGACTAAATATTTTTTTTGCTCCCACTGCTACATACATTTCTTCAAACAGTAATGGACACAAAGGTTCTTTTGTTTCGAAGTACGTGAGAGTGTTACAAAATGCTTTCCAAAATTAATAAAGTCTCATAGCATAGCAATAACATTTTTGTCAAGGTAACAATACAGTTGAACACAAAACAACTATGAAGCATTTCAGCACTTAATGTTTTATTGTTGGTACAGTGAATTCATTGTTGTTGGACTCAAATGAAACCTGAGTAGGGACTCTGTTGGTTTTCATTCCTGTTAAAATGTGCATAATAGTGTGTGTTAGGTTAATGTCACAAACATTTCATGTAATGCATTTGCACTCAATGGCCATTTTATTGATTTACAGGTACCTTTGTATCTATGGTGGTGCTTGTAGGTTTGAGAAATTTTAGAATTTTCTATATTCTGCATAAATATTATCTGAAAAACATCATCAGATTTTTACATAAGTCCTAAAACTAGTCAAAGAGAAACCTACTTGAATAAATATGCCCAAAAATATTATACTTGGCCATTTATTAATTTCAGAAAAATGATCTAGTATGACATATTATGAGTGGCAAAAGTATGTGAACCTTCGCTTTCAGTATCTGGTGTGACCTCCTAACTGCAACAAACATCTGCAAACATCCTGCACATCGACTTGGAGGATTTTTAGCCCATTCCTCTGTAGAGAACAGCTTCAATTCTGGGATATTCATGGGTTTCCTTACATGATCCCAATTTCTCTTAAGATTCAGACAAATGACACAGACAGATGCCCTAGAATTTGCTAGTATAATTCAGGATTCACTGCTCCAACCCTAAAGGCAAGCTGGAACAGATGCAGCAAAACGGGCCTAAACCATGGTACTACCACCACCATAATTCACAGACAGGATACATTTGGATTATACAGGATTATACACATGATGGGCAGCAATGTTCTCTTTGAAGAGCTATGGCTTTCTCCTTGCAACGCTACCATGCACACCATTGTTGTTCAGGTTCTCCTGATGGTGGGCTCATGAACATTAAGATTAGAAATGTGAGAGAGTTGCTTTGTGACACTGTGGACTATTACACACCTTATCCAGTCTGTCTGACTCTGGACTGGATTGGTGGGGTCCAAACTTTAGAGATTCTTTTGTAGCCTTATCCAGCCTGATGAGCCTTTACAACTCCTGAGGTCCTCAGAAAGCTTTTTTGTTCATACCATGATTCACTTTCACAAATGTGTTTTAAAGACGGACTAATTTCACATTTAAATTAACTGCTTATCCTAAATGTTCACATACCACTCACATATGTAATACTGGATAATTTTCCTTAATAAATAAGTGATCAAGTATAATCTTGATGTCTCATTTGTATAAATGGGTTCTCTTGACCTACTTGTAGGATTTGTGTAAAATTATGATGTTGTAAATAATATTTATGCAGACCTATAAGAAATTCTCAAACTTTCAAGCACCACTATACACCCATTGACTGTTTTATCACAGCTACCAAATCTGTATATACTATAGGTGCTATATTAGGTATATTTAGCCCATCTTGCTAGGTGTTTGGTTTTTGACATGTCTGTTTATCAGCTTGTAGTGGTCTGGTCCGGGTTTAAAAACACCACGGATATGTTGGTGCATAGTTTTGAAATAAAGTCAGGTTAAATTACAGCAGAGATTAGGCAAAGACAAGTCAGCATTTAATGCCTCATTTCAGTTTTTGCAACTGCTGACGCTAGTGAGAGTCACCAAGGACTAATACTGCCACTTAAAACTGTCCTGACAGCTCTGTGGCTCTGGAAACAACAGTTTCCAATGATCTGGGTTCTAATGACATGTAACATGAAGGTTGGGTGTGCAGTTTTATGGAACCCCATGATGGAGTTGCATCCTGTCCAGGGTGTACCTCTGCCTGAATCCACGGAATTCCTGGACAGGCACCAGAACACTCATGCTTACTGCAATCATACAGCACTGCTTGAAACAATACCACTCTCTAATGCAAGGTCACTGGAGTCTTACACCTAATCGTATTTGAGCTTAATATTTCCATGTTAGAAGAGAGCGCTACACGTGAGGCACAGGAGGAAGCCATCACAATTCCTCATTAGCCAGCTGCCTTCTCTGTGGGAGCAGAACAATTCGTACATGTACACAGAGCAAACAGCATACCAGGAAAATCCTTCAACAAATGAATACCCCCGTAATGAATATGGAATGAGACATGGGTTAAGTGATTGTATGAATGTAATAATGTACATCTGCATTTGAAGGATATTAACAGGTTTTCAACTAAACAAAATTATAGTTGGCAACTGAGTAGTTACACTTTTCAGTGTAAACTGATCACTATATGGCCTCCACTGATCAGATATCATTTCAGTGGTCGATTATTATCAGGATATCAGTGATGCTGACATAGTAATGGCATGGAAATGTTTGTTTATCAGGCACATCTATGTAACTTTAACTTTAATCACTTTAGTGTTATTGCTGGGTTGGGAATAGTTCAATGAATGAAATAAAATACCTTGAACCTTATACCCTTTACACAGTTACAGACTAACCAGGTCATTACCACTGTGCTGGGAATACTCCATCACCAAAATCATATCAGGTCAGAGGTGGTCCAATAATGGCCTCTCACAAGTAGTACATGCTCAGGGGGTCTGATGAATAACAGATGGCTTTCACACATATCAAGTGTTCGTTTTACTTGAATTCTAATGTGACATGTTGTCGCACCCACCTGTGTTCTCTCTCTGTGCTTTCACTCCATGATTCTGCAAAGTGGAACCGCTCATTGTCATCCTGCATTTGCAGCCTGATTGGTCTCCTCAGTCCCCAGGAGATGTTGAGTAAACCCTCCACAATCAACTCGCCCTTTTCCTACATTGAAACAAGAAATAATAATTGTTAATTCTTCCATCAGACAAAGGAAATCCTGTTGGCTAGTGGCCAGCACAACTCTGTTTCAAGTCTACGTGCTAGAAAGCAGTCACAGGCCCGAAGTTCCTGCTTTGAGACGCTACAGCAGTGGAAAGTCACGTTGGAAGGTGTCCAGTTGAGACTACCTTAGGTCATGTCTTGTAACGTGACTTTGAATCATGACATGGTTTCCACAGTGCTGTGTCAGGTCACGTCCACATTTCTTAATGAACGTAATATGTGCAGGAGTTTCTGTGATTATGAACATTTCTTTTTATATGTACATAAATACATATGGGTGATATGGCCAGTCTGATAAGAAATACTGTGTTGAATTTACTGTAACACTACTTTTGTTTCATCTATGAACAACATCATTAATGGTCAGCGACTGCTGTCTAAGACATTCCACAAAATAGTCGTTTTAATGATCAATTGTAAGGTTCTACTGTGACAACTCCTTAAAATAAGCTTTTCGGACTGTCCAATGTTAAATGACCACTATAAAAGTGTTAAAAGGGTATATCACTTTGTACAGAGTCTAGAACAGGAGCTCTACAGGAGCACCTGAGGACACAACGTGCCAGTGAGCACATGTCTAATCCAATCAGGAATTAACTAGCTGGATAAGACTCCAGTCACTAAGTACATTACCATCTGAACACTGCACTTTCCAGGGCCAAAGGAGCAATGCTGCCATGGGCAGATTAAAGTCCAACACCAAATATAGTTAACTCTGAATCCCTATTTAGCAGAGCTAATAGAAACACAAGGCTACAAGATAATGGCTACATCAGTACTTATTTGGCTGAATCCGGAAGCTATGATTATCACAATTATTTATCCAATTTTCAGAACAAAAATCATTTTACTGCATTTGATTATGCTATTAAATGCATAAAACTCATTTCATTTTATTTAGGTCACACAGAAATGATTCAACAACAGCCTTTTTTGGGTTTCCATGGTCATAGCCACCCTTAAGCCTAAGATGCACCAAGATTGAAGGTTTGAAGCAGCAATGGTGAAACAAGTTTACATCAAGTCCCATGGGTTTGGATGTGATGATTCAGTGTTGGGTTTCGCAAACATTTAGCCATTTATGAATAGGAAGCTCATAATTTAAGCTCGAGAGTAATCAAACACCTACAGTACTGTGCAAAAGTCTTTGGCCACAATTAGATTTCTTGTATCTGCAATTTTACAGTTTCAATATAGTCTATCGTCAATGATTGGATCCAAAAATTTCTAACTTGGATTTGTCACTCCACTGATCTTCATTTCATTTTGTGAGCTTTAGCAGATTTCAGCCTGTAAAAGTGGTTTCTTGGCTGCCACCCTTCCAAAACGACCATTCCTGATTAAGCTTCTTCTGACTTTAGAAGGGTCAACTTGGTATCCCGATATAGCAGCCAGATGCTGCTATTGCGCAAGTGTAAGGGCAGGTCACACTAAATACCTGCCACTAAAGAATCTGGTTTTTTCCTGTTTTTGTTCAAGTTTTTAATACTGCATACAAATTTGTATTCTAAATACCTGTTTTCTGGTTGTATTCTAATAATGAGACTGGTCATTATACCATTGCTAAAACAATGGTATATCTAAACTAATGGTGACCCAAGACTTTTGAAGAGTACTGTACATCTAAACCTGTCAAATCATATTACTTAATAGAATAATCCTTAAATTTTACAGTTGAAAATCTTCAGTTATTGCAGGAACCATGAAACTGAGATTACAATTAATAAACTATACTGTATTCATACACAACACGAGTGCAATTGAGGTTAGCATGATGACAGAAACATTATTATGAAAGATTTACTTTGTTGCAGTTGTCGAATTAAATTGTGTTAATTATTATATTTAGAGATTTTTTTTTTTTAGATTGGAGAAATTTGTTTTGAAATATCTTTAGGTTTAGTTTAATAGCATTTGTGGTGATATTTAGTGACCAAGATCTGTAAGAGATGTATGAACTAACAAAACATATTGGCTTATACTGCTGGAATGCCGGGGAATCATTAAATGTCTTTAACAGTCTGTTTGGATTAACACATTCTAAGCCAAAACAATCTGTTCTCAAGGACTTTGAAACATTCTGTTTGTTCTTATCACATTTAATGCAGACCAAGTCTTTTTTTCTGGAATGCTGTCAAAAGCTGCTTCCTTGGCTGATTATACAGCAAACAGCCTGCATATACTCCTCTGTCATAGCCTCATTTAACAAAAGTCTGCGTTACAGAAGGTGAGAGGCATTTGTTTTCATCTTCTCAGTGTTTACAGGACCATCACAAGGTCAGTGACTCAGTAATTAACATCATTTCACAGGCAAACACTGTTATATCTCTGTTCTGGTTAATACTGATTCATCCTAAAATAATCAGTCACCACTGTAATAATGAAACCGATGCCTGAGGAGTCAAGGCCCCTCTGAAACTATTTGCAAATGGATCCCCAAGGGCCTTGACTTGGTGAGTAAAGTTGTTGGCAGCAGACTGGGTGAGCGTGGGCTCCTGTGGCTTAGCTAGGTGGAGAGCTGCATGCTTTCTCATTTGGTCCAAAATATAAACAATCAGGCAGCTGCAGGAGTGAACTACGGTCAGCTGCCACGCCAGAGCTTCCACCACCGGCTCAGCCCAGCACACACACACTTCCTGTAGAGAGCGAGGTCAGTGCGTGGCTAAATTTAGTGCTCTGAGCCTTGGCTTACACCCAGCACCAGTATAAAAGGTTGTGCTGTAGAGCAGGTTAGTCAGAGCACAGAGTAAGTGCAGGCAACAGCTCCAGGACTTCTCACTACCAACTTCATCACCATCAGCCCCATATACACACACTACAGGTGAGTTCTCTCTTTCATTTCAAATGCATTTTCATCCAACATAAAAACAGCCGATTCTGTCCAGATGCTGAAGTAACTCCATTTATTTCATTTGATCTTTCTCCAGCATGAAGCCAAGAAGACTGCGTTTATCCATGCCTCAGCTGCCCACGATAACAGAGACCCATGAGGATGCATCTCAGGCAGGGAGCCCCTCGCAGTCTCTGGAGGAATATGTCGACTCCATTAAAGAGCTGGCCCAGCCTGCATATGGCCCCGTCAGGGTAGCACGGACTCTGAGGCCTCGTCTCTTTTCCAAGTCTTTGGACAAACACTCAATCACTAGCAGCTCCCCTCACTGCTCCCGCAGAACCCCACGCTCACGTGGCACGACAGTGAGCCTGGACGAGCTCACAAACTGCTTCAGCAGCCACAGAGACCCGCTGGACTGGTTGTTTGCACAGACGCAGGTACCTGCACCTAGGGACGAGCTGCGAAGGACTGACAGTGGCCCAGCTGCTCTGAGGTTACTCTAATGAACACAGCAGTTCAGACCGCTGAGGAACGATACAAAAGGAGGATACTGGGAACTGGACTCAATAATAGTAACTTAATTTATTTGTAAGATTGTGTATCGTGTTTACTTTTTTAAAAAATAAACTTCAGACGATTTTCGAAACTTGGTTCTTATTATTTATAGGTCATTTAAGCAATTCTATATAGTGACATCATCACGCAATAAAAGAAAAAAAAAATAGAACGGAATTTTACTTTCTGCATAAGCTTTAATTCATATTCAATGCCGGTTCCAGCATAAAGAGATGTTCCTTTCATTTAGAAACTCAACAGAACATGCCTAAACAGTTGCAAATGGCAGTTTTAACAGCAAAACACAATCATTTGCTTATAATAATGATGCTTATAATCATGATTGCTGTGGAAGTATTGTATCTACATTAAATATTAATACTTATGATAACAGCATTGTACAGTACATGCTATTCAAGTATGTCTAGTTTTACATTACTGTTAGTCAAATAGATTAGTGAATAGTTACCTGGTAGTGTAAATGCACAAGGACATTTCATTTAGTATTCTTATTGAAACCACAATAGAAATGTTAAATCATATTAAAGATGACAAATCTATTTGAGAGACTTAAAAAGAAAAAAAAAAGAATTACTGATTAGATTGGACAGTCTAGTGTTTGGCAAAATTGTTCACTTCTATGACTAGTTATATAAAAAAAACTGGATACCCAATTAAATCCGACATACTTCCTGTTTTTTTTAATGGAGTACCAATCCACGCTACATTCAGCTCTGGAAAAAAACACTGCAAAATTATCAGTTTCTCTGGTTTTGCAATTTAAAAGTACTATGTATGTGTTTGAGTGAAATGGAACATTTTTCCTTTATTCAATAAATTATACAGAAATTGCAAATAAAAAATATTTGCAGCCAAGGCAAGAGTATATATTCGCTGTAAATGACAATTGGTCAAAATAAGAAAGGAGATGTAGTGTTTCCAGATTTCTATTATTCATACAAATAAGTTTATATTAATTTCCTATCAAAGCAATACCAAAGTTTTAAATGAGAAAAGTTCAGAAATAAATTTCAACCACAGCTTTTCATAGTTTTCCATAAGAAATAAGATTTGGATCAGGTGATGACCAAATCAGTGGCTCATTAAGGGGAATGATTTGAGTCTGTGTTGGAATTAGTCATATACTGGAACGGAATTGCTGACATGCATGTAGATACGCTGATTTTAAGAAAATTGAGTGGTCTTAAGAATCTCCACAATATACATTACTCACTTTCCATAACTGCTTAGTCCAGTTTATAGTTGCAGGGGGGCCGGGGCCGAACCAGCAGCATGGTGTGCATGTCAGGAACCAACACTAGACAGGGCACTAGTCTACGGCAGTTCATATGGACACATGCACTTTGTGAGGCAGGTCCTATTTAAGTGATGTCCTGATTGAGAACAGGTGGGACAATAATCAGGCCTGGGTGTGGCTAGAGACGGTGAACTCAGGTGTGATAAGCCATAGTGAAGTTATGTTTTAACAAAACACACAGGGTCATGTAGGTTTGGATTTTTTTTCTCCCTTAATAATAAACACTGTCATTTAAAACTGCATTTTGTGTTTACTTGTGTTGTCTTTGATTAATATTTAAATTGGTTTGATGTTCCAAAACATTTAAGTGTGACAAACATGCAAAAAAAAGGAAATCAGGAAGGGGCCAAACACTTTATCACACCACTGTGAGTAACAAAATACTTGTATTAAATAGTAGAGAAAGATTTCCTGTAATTTCTCATAGCGAGGAGGATTTTAACCAATTTGAAATTCCTTTCCATGAGCAGACCCCTGTAATTCTGTATTCTGATCTGATTTTGGTGCTGGTGGTGCCTTTCCACACTGCTTTATGTCTGTTTTGTTTTTATCAAAAGCTCAGTCTGGTCTGTCTACAGAGCATGGATTCAGCATCCAGGTGGTGTTTTCCACCATGGTCCACTAGGGTTATGTGGTGATCTTGTGATAGGTGGCCTAGTGGTTAAGGTACTGGGCTATGGTCCAGGGTTCAAATCCCACCTCTGCCACTATTGGGTCCTTGAGCAAGGACCTTACACAATTGCTTGGATTGTAAAAATGTATCAGTTGTAAGTCGCTCTGGACATGGGCGTCTGCTAAATGACATAAATGTAAATCTTCTATTAACAGTAGTGTTTAACACCTAAACTGAGACTTCTGCATTGATTTTGCTGTTACCTCGTTTTTTTCTTTTGTGTGGTATCTGCAGGACAAGAATAACACTGTATATATCTAATTGTGAATTATTAACATTGCTCTCAACACATTATTCTAAAGGGGGTCACACTGTTTGTCTTACATCTGTACATGCAGCATACAGGCTCTCCTAAAGCTTTGAATGGAACACACTAATCACATACACACTAGTACAACAGATTCTCCTTATAACATGGTTGTAGATTATAATTCTATATTCATGGCAGGTCTAATTTGATCTTTTTTGCATATATTTATTGTCAAAATCTATATTTACAGATCTGAATTATTTAGATCGTCACAATATGGAACGTTAGTGGTAAACTGGCTCCGCCTGCTGGTTAAAACCATTGACTACAGGCTGTTCTCGTTAAAGTGAGTCCTTTTCCCGACACAGCGTCAAACGCTTTGATAAAGCAGTATGAAATGTACAAAAGAATACAGTCAGTGTCAATAGAAAATCAAAACACCCTGCCAAAATCCTTACTTTTCTCACATTCCAGCCCGAAAATAAATTACATCTAACTTTCTACTGCAGTTTTATATACACTATATTACAACCCTCATAGATATCCTCAACAAAGGGCCACTAGCTGAAGTGTCAAGGTGGCTGATTACTTTTCCTACCCCGTTTATATATAGTTTTAAAAAGACCAACACGTGCCTATTTTAAGGAGCTATGATGATTTTCTATAGGCAATGCATATAATCTTTAAATATCATGGGTATGCTGACAATTAGATCTTATAAAGGGCAATCATTATTTCTTCATGTTTGTTTAAAAAGGAAATAACCAGGGAGTTACAAACAAATCTGATGCCATATACCAGATTTAGAAAAACTGTACTGAAACTGTATGCAAACGTTTAGTTATGTATAGAACATAAAGAAAGATGAACTGTAAGAATGAAACGATTTTAACACAACACTTACATGTATCATATATTTATTGTGATATAGGCCTACTGTTTCCAGAAATCTATTTCACAAATCTAAACAAATGATTATACACAGACGAGTCAAACATCATGACACTCAAGATCAAATTAGGGGTGGGTAATATTTCAAATATACTCAGTGTATATTTGTACATTTACAACATGCTTGTTCTACCTAGGATGTAGTAGGCTAAATGACTATATTGTGAACCTTGAGTTCAATCTCGTGGGCGATTTATTTAAACCGGCGGCATGAGATTGCTTTGGCTTTTTGCTTCTCTCACTCTCTCCTATAGCACTGTCCCTGTCGCAGACACAATAAGGAAAAAAAAAAATAATAAATGCATGCCCACATTGGGGCAAAAAAGTATTTGGTCAGCCACTGATTGTGCAAGTTCTCCTACTTTGAAAGATAAAAAAGGTCTGTAATGTTCATAAGTACACTTCAACTACGAGAAACAAAACGAGAAAAAAAAATCCAGGAAATCCATTGAAGGATTTTTAAAGAATTTAATTGTAAATCATGGTGGAAAATAAGAATTTGGTCACCCACAAACAAGCAAGATTTCTGGCTCTCACAGACCTGTAACAACTTCTTTAAGAAGCTCTTCTGTCCTCCACTTGTTACCTGTATTAATGACATCTGTTTGACCTCGTTATCTGCATGAAAGACACCTGTCCACAGCCTCAAACAGTCAGATTCCAAACTCAACCATGACCAAGACCAAAGAGCTGTTGAAGGACATCAGGAAGAAAATTGTAGACCTGCACTACCCTGGGAAGAGTGAATCTACAATAGGCAAGCAGGTTGGTGTGAATAAATCAACTGTGGGAGCAACTGTAAGAAAATTGAAGACATACAATGCCATTGATAATTTCCCTCGATCTGGGCCCCACACAAGATCTCATCCCATGGGGTCAAAATGATCATGAGAACAGTGAGCAAAAATCCCAGAAGGGAGGGACCTGATGAATGACCTGCAGTGAGCTGGGACCAAAGTAACAAAGGCTATCATCAGTAACACACTACGCCAAGAGAGACTCAGATCCTGCAGTGCCAGGCGTGTCCCCCTGCATAAGCCAGTACATGTCCAGGCCTGTCTGAAGTTTGCCAGAGAGCATATGGATGATCCAGAAGAGGATTGGGAGAATATCATGTAGTCAGATGAAACCAAAATAGAACTATTTGGTAAAAACTCAACTTCTCGTGTTTGGAGGAAGAAAAATGCTGAGTTTCATCCCAAGAACACCATACCTACTGTGAAGCATGGGGGTGAAAACATCATGCTCTGGGGCTGTTTTCCTGCAAAGGGGACAGGACGACTGATCCGTGTTAAGGGAAGAATGAACGGGGCCCATGTATCGTGAGATTTTAAGCCAAAACCTCCTTCCCATCAGTGAGAGCATTGAAGATGGAACGTGGCTGGGTCTTCCAGCATGACAATGATCCCAAACACACCACTCGGGCAACAAAGGAGTGGCTCCGTAAAAAGGCATTTCAAGGTCCTGAAGTGGCCTCCAGACCTCAACCCCATAGAAAAATTGTGTGGAGGGAGCTGAAAGTCTGTGGTGCCCAGTGACAGCCCCAAAACATCACTGCTCTAGAGGAGATCTGCATGGAGGACTGGGCCAAAATACCAGCTACAGTGTGTGCAAAAACCTGGTGAAGACTTACAGGAAACATTTGACCTCTGTCATTTCCAACAAAGGTTATGTTACAAAGTATTGAGTTTTGAACTTTTGTTATTGACCAAATACTTATTTTCACCATCATTTACAATTAAATTCTTTTAAAAATCCTACAATGTGATTTCTTGGATTATTTTTTTTTTCTCATTTGTCTCTCACAGTTGAAGTTAGCTATGATAAAAATTACAGACCTCTCTCATCTTTCTAAGTAGGAGAACTTGCACAATCAGAGGCTGACTAAATACTTTTCTGCCCCACTGTATGTCACAAACACACTCACACGCACATACCACTCTCCTGGGGTAGCGTGTGTGTAGGTGAGACAAGTTTATCTGGTGGGAACAGAGAGAGAGCAACAGAAGTGAATCACTAATGTCAGTTTATATACATGAGTTTGGAAATGGTAATAGGAGAAGGTGGACAAACTGGTTCCAAAATGAAACAGCTCTCCATTGTCTCGAGGTTTACTTACCGCCAGGAAGGCTTAGAACAAACAACGGTTATCTACAAAAAGCAAAGCCACTGCCACAATAGCCAGCATTACCAGAATTAAGTTTCATAATTTAAAATGATACCCACAACAAAACATTTTACAGACCTTTATCACAAACATACTGCACGCAAAGTGCACAGTTTGTGGTTTTGAAATGTCTTCTTTTGAATGCATGTTTTTGTTGCTTTGAGCTCTGTTTTTGTTGGAGACTTGGTATGTAGGCCTACATCATGCCTTTATTTTGATTTAGCAGATGTTAACTGCCTATATGTCCAATTGCCTGGTTTTAATAAACAGTGTTTAGTTAAATTTAACTTATACATATAAACAATATAAAACAAGAACGTTCTAATACAGTCATGCTGCAGGGACTACCAGAATCATCATTCTGGTGTGATTGTGTGCATTGGAGGGCTGAAGTGCTTGGAAATGTCAAAATATCAAAATATATACATACATACACAATTGCAGTACACCCTAACAATACCACAATATTATTTATAGGCCAGATCACCCAACCATAGACCAAATAGCAATGCTTATCTTGTTAAAACTGTGCATTTCAAGGTATTGCATTTATTAGAAAAGTAAGAATCTGTTGTCATAATTAATGTGTTGGAATCCAGTGGGAGAAATGTTCAGACTAAAGACTTTGGGTTTTTTGACAAAGGTCATATCTTTATGCCCAGATGACTGGGTCAGAGCATCTTCAAAACACCAAGACTTGTGGGATGCTCATGGTCAGCAGTGATGAGTACCTACCAACAGAGAACAGAGGGGAGGTAAACCTCCATTTTTGTGGCCCAGGTTCACCAGTGGACATACAATATGCAGCCTGGTATCTATGTGAACCTTTGTTACTAATTACATACACACAAAATGTCTCATTCAAAGAGGTAATACTTGGTTAAGTTAAACTAAGGTAACAATAATGCGTGAAGTGCATAAAGTTTACATTGCCTTGTTCTGATACGACCTCTTCTGATAGGACAAGTGACAAACCGATTAATCAGTCGGCCTATACTTGCACTTATATCCACTATTCAAAATGCAGAGAAACATTCTGCATTAGAACTTGCAGCTCAAAAACTGGGACTACTGAGTGATTAAAAACAGAGATGCTGAGATTCAGTGAGGGGAAAAACTTAACTTTGTTTCCAGCATTACAACTTCCTGCTCTTAACTGGAATTGAGATTAAAAGCAAAAAGATGCTGATACCATGTGCCCTACTCTAACATTCTTTGGGTTTTTTTTGCAAGTATGCATTTTTTTCTCCCAGAAAGAATGCAAACGAAAAAATTACACAATTAAGGAGATAACATTTGGCCACTGGATTTAACAATGTGGCTTTGATAACCATCTAAGCTTGTGTCGTGTTTATATCATGCTCTCTGCTGGATACACTGTTGAATAATTTTGAAATACAGGTTCCCATGGTCTGATAAGGTTATGATCCTTATTATTAAGGTGATTAACCTACTTAACCCATATATTATCTTCCCAGACACAGTAGCTGTTGCAGTACAGCAGTTGAAATGACACACATAACAGTGCAGCCTCTGGTACAGAAAGTTCGATTAAACATCAGTGTGAGCAGACTGACAATATTTAGCAATGCATGTACATGAAATTATTCTACCCATCTAAATAATAATGAATTTTTTTTGTTATGTGGTGGTAAAGGATTCTATTTGATGACACAGTTGATATATATGAGATTATTTCTTACAGCACTGCTAAATAGGGTATATAATATGGTGTTTGGGCAACGCCCAGATCGCATAACGTGCAGTTTCACAGAATGTATCATGGACGACAAGCAATGCACAGCTGTATTAAGGGTGCCAGTAATAACAAATTTAAATTCCTATCAGAGACTTTTTAGTACAGTGACACCTCAGTTCTTGTTGTTAATATGTTCCAGAAGGCCTGTCGAGAACTGAAAACGAGTACCGAGCAACATTTTCCTATAAGGGATAATATAAATTGAATGAAGACCAGACCCCCAAAAAATCCACACTGTTCAAATCATTATATGTGTTAATGGAGTTGTACTGCACAGGTGCTCCCTGATTTATGATGGGCATATGTTCAGACAAATCCATCATAAATTAAATGTGTCATGAACTGGGGAGTTTAATGAGTGTTTGTAGAGCGGTCTATACTGTATCCCAGCAGTGCCTAAGGTAAGTAATGTTAATGTTTAAAACATTTGCATTAAACTACAGCTGGCCAATATCATTAACACGACGCTTATTTTATAATAGTGTTAAAAAATCTCATGTAATTTAGTGAGTAATGGATTGAAAGTGAAAAAAAAAAGTAAAAGCAAAACACTTAACTCTGGGCACCAGCATAACTGGTAAGCTAACTACAGCCTGTGTTCTGGAGCATTCAATTTTTTTCGCTAGCAAATGTCATGAACCGAGTTTTTCTAGTCAAAATGCAGCAAGAACCCCACTAAAATACTCATGGTTACATTCCATGCTGTGAATCAGCACCAGCAAAACAAATATATCTGCAAAACAAATAATTTTGCTTCATACAAATTACATGCATGCTAGAGCCTCCCAATTACTGCATTGGTGATTATGTCTCAGCTGGTTACTTAAGTTACTTAATCCTAACTGATGCAGGGAGTAGATTCTCATTTGTTAAACAATCATGTCGAAAGACACATCCTGTGGTCGTGGAAAAGATGTTAATGTGTTTCAGAAGGGTCAAATTATTGGCATGCATCAAGCAGAGAAAACATCTAAGTAGATTTCTGAAACTACTAAAATCGTGTTAAGAACTGTCCAACGCATTTTTTAAATGTGAAGAGACAGTGGGAAAACATCTTCGAGGAAGGAATGGGGTAGCCTTAACCTTAACCTTAACCACTAGGCCACCACAGTCCTGGAGATGAGTCCAGACTTATCCTGTTCCAGAGTGATGGGCGCATCAGGGTAAGAAGAGAAGAGGCTGAAGTGATGCACCCATCATGCCTAGTGCAAGATGACAATCTCAAGATTCATCGGGCTGAAATTGTGAAAGAGTGGTTCAGGGAGCATGAGACACATGGAGAGTCCAGACCTGAACCCTATTGAGAATCTTTGGGATGTGCTGGAGAAGTGGTCCAAATCTCCCATCATCAATACAAGATCTTGGGGAAAAATTAATGCAACTCTAGACAGCAATAAATGTTGTGACACTGCAGAAGTTTGTGGAAACGATGCCACAGCGAATGTGTGGCATAATCAAAGCTAAAGGCAGTAAAACGAAATACTGGAGTGTGTGACCTGTTTTTGGCCAGGCAGTTTATGTAAAATGTTATGCGACCAAGGTGCCAGATGATCATCAACAATTCCAAGATGGCTGTAAAAAACTACATGTACAACAAAATAGCCTTGAGCAAGCAATACTATTCAGCAACACAACAAACACTACACACAAAGCTTTGAATTACATAGTTACACTAAAGACCTAAAACCCAATTAACTGGTCTTACATACAGAAAACTGTATTTACCCCCAATTCCCTTTTTTAAATGTAATGTAACCATTTTATCTCTCAGATATAACAGGCACTCATGACCTGTTAACTTCAGGCGTATAGATTTCAAAAACATTCCCATGCCTTATCTAACAGCTCTTCCTTGTTTGCATTTTTCAACATCGTCAACACCCACATGATCCTAGATAGATAGACTGAACAAAGGAACTTATCCATGAACTGAATCTCAAGAGAAAGTGGGTCATGCAGCAAGACAACGACCCTAAGGACAAGTCATTCTACCAAAGAATGGTTAAAGAAGAATAAAGTGAATGTTTTGGAATGGACAAGTCAAAGTCCTGACCTTAATCCAATCTATATGTTGTGGAAGGACCTGAAGCGAGCAGTTCATGTGAGAAATCCCAGAGTTAAAGCTGTTGTGGGTTCTAAAGGGTTCACAAACTTTTAAACACCACTGTACATAAAGGGCGATACGATGGCACAAACGTTTAGCGTGATCACTGCACAGTTCCAGAGATCCCTGGTTTGATCCCAATCTCAGAGTCAGGTGACCTCAGCAGTGTCCAAATGGGTTTACTCTGGGTACTCCGGTTGCCTCCCACTTTGCAAAGGCATGAAAAAGGTAAACTGGTCACTCTAAATGAAACCAGCATGAATTTGTCCGACTAGTGTCTATGTAGCCTTGCTCCTGGTGTGAATAACCATTGATGCTGATGCGACAATAAATAAACAAATAAATCCTAACTTTACATTTTTTTCCTTTTTATGTTTTCAAACCACGTTTTAATACTCAGGGTCATGGGGCTCCAGGGCCTATCCTGGAAGGACCCAGATGTGTTGGACACCAGTCCATTGTAGGGCTGGGTTAAGGTGACTGTTGCCCAACTGGCATACCTCCATCAGACACAGCCAGCTGTGGAAGAATGTAATGTAGTGCTTGACCCGGCTGGAAGGCAACACCGGAACTCCAAAAATAATATTAAACAGCTGCACCACCCGAGTGCCTAATTGTACAGTATTTATAAAATGGATTCCGTTTAGAAAATCTGATTGGCTGAGCTACACTCAAAGCAAAATTACCAATACAGCTCAATTCTGTATTAAATGTACCAGGCTTCTGAACATATAAAACCATGAGACTGAGCAGTTCCTTTGCAGTATATTGCAAATATGCATTTGAGGACAGTGTAAAGAGATTAAGGGAGGAAAAACTGAAAGACATTGAAATTAATGATGAGGAAGGGACTCTAAAATGATGATGGGGATGTTTACTGTTGTTCAATGTTTTCAATTTTGGTGTACTGAGACATGTTAACTTTAAAAGAGTCACTGAAACAGAGCTAAAGCAGATTGTTTGTAAATTTTCCACACATTGAATAATGGAAAGTGATTCTCGGTTTCAGCAGTATGTTAGTTTTCTTGTGGGACTGAAGGAAGAGATTATATTACATTGCAGAACAATAATTTATTATGAATGTTCTTGATAGTACATATATTTGATAAACACTGATGCATTTTATTAAAGCAGTAAACCACACGAGGCCAAGCTTGCCCATTGTGCTGAACAACACTCTTACATGTGACAAAAATTATGGTACACCAATGACTTTTTGCAGCTTACTGCTTTAATAATATGAGTTCATGTTTTTGATCTTTGATCCAAGGTTCTCAGTTATACTTAAAAATTAATTGTATTATTGTTCAACGAGTTTTTTTTCTTTTTGTTTATAGTGATTTTTGGACTTTTCTGGGGAGACATACTTGCTACCAGAGGCTTAGGTCATGTACTAGAATGATAAACAATTCAACAGAGGAAACACCAAAGTGTTGTTGCTCCTAGCACATTGACTCCTTGGGAAGCATTTGGAGAGTAGACACATACTTAAAAATGCCCTTTGATTTGTGGGCTATGGACATGAAGCACACGGAAGAGACAAACTGAAAAAGAGAGGAATCAAGGAGGCAATTAGTATAGCAAAATGATAGACATCAAAGAAGTTGATGCCTTGTTTTGCTTGGGCAGAAACCAACTTCTACAATTTCACATAATTAAGCTTCACTTAAATAAGTTTCAGTTTTCATGTACATTGACATACATTTTTGGATCATTCTTTACACCGTCATGAAGCAGCAGACCCATATAATACAATTTCAGTCATTTAATTCAAAAGACTTTCATGCCCTCAGCATTAAATTATGAAAATGCATCCTTTATTTACTGTATAATACTTTCATTTTCAGCCATCAACATCTCAAAAGTGATGATGTGTTACACAATCCTCATTTAACTGAACTTAAACTGAAGAAAGATATAAATCAGGTGCAAGCCATTGTTAAAGGCATCCCAGTAGTACAAACAAGTATAGAAATCTTGAACAGGTTTTCCATAATTACCCCTTTGCCATTTCATAATGCATACATTTTTTATACCACCTCTCCAGTTTTAATTAAATCCTCCAGCATGGTATAATGCATTTATTCTTAATGTAATGCTCATGAATGTGTTCTGAAGACCCAATGTAGAGAACATAAAAGTGACATACGTTTTTAAATAAGCAGCGTTATGTTTTTAGCCACACTTCAACAGACTAAAAACAGGTTCAACTGAGTAACACTAACACTGCAGGGCAAGAAGTTAATTATGCACCTAACCAGGCAAGCTTTTGACCCCGAGGTAAAAAACAGACCTCATAACTACAGCAAGCACACACCCATACACTAACCTCTCATCAGAATTATACTGCTTTTAGTCTGTAACTGGGCTTGCATGCCATTAAAACAGTTCCCATGGCCCTGTTTATGTAGCTCATGTGACTCATATCCTGTTCAAGGACATACCCATTTAGAGTGTGTCATAGTCATAAGCTGATGCAGCAAACACTTTGAACTGAGATTAGTGAAAATCAGTTATATAATACAGTTATAGTGTTATACATGGGAGTTAGTGAGGGCCATCTAACTATAATCAGAATGTTTGGACTGACCACAAGTTCAGAGAACTCTTTCAACAAACAGCAGTTCCATGTCAGGTCTTTGGAAAACAGCTTATTACTAAAAACCTCATCTGCCCGTGTCATTGATCACTCTTACTGAAGTGGCTCTGCATGCTGTGAAACTTTCCTGAACAGAGCCTTACATACAGCTTTACATTCCAAGATGCATTACATTTCACAATCATTTGTTGTAAACACTCATTACTGTAAATAAATAAAACAGTCCTTGTACTTCATAATAGGTCTGGTATTATCTGTGTGGCCTACTGCTTGAGTTGTTGTTAGCATTTCTACTTCAGAACAGCACTTACACGTGAGCTCTAGCAATGGAGAAATTTGAAGAAGTGATGTGTTGCTGCTCACTTCAGTATGTCCCATTCTACATCCAGTGTTTGTTTTCTTGGCTGTATGGTTGAGTTTATGCTCATGCTGCCAATGGATCTGATTAAAACCATTAGTTATTAGGGATGTCTTTATAGGTTTGGTAATATGTCTGTGTAAGTTCTCAGTCATCCAGGCCATGGTAGACTTGAGTGCTGAGTTGAAGGCAACTGGACTTCATGGTTCTTGAAGACCTTTCAGCTAGGGCTGCAACAACGAATCGAATCGATAAATTTCATTATCGATTCATCGTGTCGCATGATTTATGTGTCCCCCGCCTTATCATATCCGCTTACGTTACTTGCGGTCAGCGTTGGAAAAAAAAACCACGAGCGATTGAACGGAGCGAGGCGCAGCCGGCGCGGAATCTTCAAAATAACTTAGCATTAAGGCTATGTCCACACGTACACGGGTATTTTCTAAAACGGGGGTTTAAATTCGTTTATAAAAAACATCCCGTCCACACAAGCACTGTTTAAACAAAAAAACGCACACAGTCGCTGTCAAGAGCAATGCCAAACCAGCAGTCCTATATGCCGGCAAAGCAGCTCACTCAACGACAACAGAAATGTCCTATGCATACGAACATTTTCTCGCCATTGTTCTTCAACAACCACTTCGTTTTGAAAGCTATCCCACCAACGAGAGGTCCGACGCTGGGGGCGGAAACTGCTTCGTGGGTGTGATGGATATAGTAGTGACCTCCGTAGCGCATTCTGACGCCTCTGTTCTTCAGTGTAATGAAAAAGTAATAATTGTACATTTATTTGTAGATTTGTAACAAGTTCGGTCAGCAGTGTTACAGCTGGCACTATTTTGACTACGTCCGCTATTGCACAAAATCGCCTCATGTAAACAAAGGAGATAACGGAGCACAAAGTGACGTTACAAGCAAGAAACTCCGTTTTCCCAGTCCACACGACAACGCTGAAAATGGAGTTTCTAAAAATCTTCACCCTGGAAGGAGTTTTGCAAAAAAAAGTCAGTTTTCAGTGACCTAAAACGCCGTTTTCGTGTGGAAGAAAGATCAAAACGCATAGAAAATGCTACGTTTTTTAAAATACCCGTGTTCCTGTGGACAGGGCCATAGTCTCTAAAAAAAGAGCCAGCTTTAGCCAGGAGCATGTTGACATGATAACATTTTTGGATTGCAATGCAAAGTTCCTAAAGAAAGGGAGTGAATGAGCTTGCATGTAGTGTTTGTATCAGAGATGCACTTATTTTTCTTTATTATTTAATTTGTTATTTTAATTTATTAATAAATGTAATTTATTATTATTAATTTATTGTAAGCACTTATTTGCTCTGTTATTTAATGTTATATTTCAGAATAAAGACATGGAAAGTTGTTTTTTTTTTAACCCGATTCATCGATTAATCGAAAAAATAATTGACCGATTAATCGATTATTAAAATAATCGTTAGTTGCAGCCCTACTTTCAGCCCTCATCTGAAAGGCTTCTTCAGTTCTAGAAACTATTGGGGAGTCCCAGACATTTAACCTTAGTAGGGTTGTCACCTTGGGGGAGGTCCTGAGAGTCCTTGGCCCACCCTGACAGTACATGGGTCGTTAGGATAACAGGAGCTAAGGTGTGACCCATTAGTGAGTCACTGCCCCACCCTGCCACCATGTGAGTCGTTACAGTCACATGGGTCGAGGTGTGAATGGGGGTTAAACCCTCTAGAAAGGGATCTCAAGACTACTTTGTATGGAGCTGATAGCTGATGATGTAAACCACCTCCTCTGTTCAGCAATGGTTGTTCTATTTGGACATAAATGATGGTGTGAAAAAGGTGTGAAATATGCAATTTATGTCCAATAGAACAACCATCAATGAACAGATCTTAACGACCCATGTATTGACAGGGTGGGTCAAGAACTCTCAAATTGACAACCCCACTAGGGTTAACTACCTGGGATTAACCATCAGTTTCTAGAACTGAAAAAGTCTTTCGGATGAGAGGTGACAAGTCTTTAAGAACCAAGAAGAAGTCCAGTTGCCTTCAACTCAACACTCATATCTAGGTTTGGCAATGTTATGCACCCAAAAATGTTATAATTTGGGTGACAAAATATAGGAGTGTTAGAAAGACAGCTCATTTAAATATATATAGTGGGGCAAAAAAGTATTTAGTCAGCCACTGATTGTGCAAGTTCTCCTACTTAGAAAGATGAGAGAGGTCTGTAATTTTCATAATAGGTACACTTCAACTATGAGAGACAAAATGAGAAATAAAATTCAGAAAATCACATTGTAGGATTTTTTAAAAAATTAATTGTAAATCATGGTGGAAAATAAGTATTTGGTCACCCACAAACAAGCACGATTTCTGGCTCTCACAGACCTGTAACGTCTTCTTTAAGAAGCTCTTCTGTCCTCCACTCGTTACCTGTATTTATAATTAATTAATTATAAAAGATACCTGTCCACAGCCTCAAACAGTCAGACTCCAAACTCAAGCATGGCAAAGACCAAAGAGCTGTTGAAGGACACCAGGAAGAAAATTGTAGACCTGCACCATGCTGGGAAGAGTGAATCTACAATAGGCAAGCAGGTTGGTGTGAATAAATCAACTGTGGGAGCAATTGTAAGACATACAAGGCCATTGATAATCTCCCTCGATCTGGAGCTTCACGCAAGATCTCATCCCGTGGGGTCAAAATGATCATGAGAACGGTGAGCAAAAATCCAAGAACTACACGGAGGGACCTGATGAATGACCTGCAGAGAGCTGGGACCAAAGTAACAAAGGCTACGTAATCAGTAACACACTATGCCAAGAGAGACTCAGATCCTGCAGTGCCAGGCATGTCCCCCCTGCTTAAGCCAGTACATGCCCAGGCCCGTCTGAAGTTTGCCAGAGAGCATATGGATGACCCAGAAGAGGATTGGGAGAATATCATGTGGTCAGATGAAACCAAAGTAGAACTTTTTGGTAAAAACTTAACTGGAGAAAAAAGGAAGCTGAGTCGCATCCCAAGAACACCATACCTACTGTGAAGCATGTGGGCTGTTTTTCTGCAAAGGGGACAGGACGACTGGTCCATGTTAAGGGAAGAATGAACGGGGCATGCATCGTGAGATTTTAAGCCAAAACCTCCTTCCATCAGTGAGAGCATTGAAGATGGAACGTGGCTTGGTCTTCCAGCATGACAATGATCTCAAACACACCACTCAGGCAACGAAGGAGTGGTTCCGTAAAAAGCATTTCAAGGTCCTGGAGTGGCCTAGCCAGTCTCCAGATCTGAACCCCATAGAAAATGTGTGGAGGGAGTTGAAAGTCCGTGTTGCCCCAAAACATCACTGCTCTAGAGGAGATCTGCATGGAGGAATGGGCCAAAATACCAAATACAGTGTGTGCAAACCTGGTGAAGACTTACAGGAAACGTTTGACCTCTGTCACTGCCAACAAAGGTTGCAACAAAGTATTGAGCTGATCCAAATTTATTGACCAAATACTTATTTTCCACCATAATTTACAATTAAGTTCTTTAAAAATCCTACAATGTGATTTCCTGGATTTTTTTTGTGTCATTCTGTCTCTCATAGTTGAAGTTTACCTATGATGAAATTACAGACCTCTCTCATCTTTCTAAGTAAGAGAACTTGCACAATCAGTGGCTGACTAAATACTTTTTTGCCCCACTGTACCATTATACCCTTTTCCTTTATTATATGCTCTTTACATTTTTGGAAACACTGTACACCTATTATTTTTTACAGCATTACAGCTTGTGGTTGAATATTTCCTGAAATACACAGTATTTGTATTCTCCCACATAAAAGGTCTTGACTGTTCACAGCACAGCACTCTGACTCAAAGAGAAACCTAGGGCTGAGTAAACATTATGCAACTGGAGCATGATAACTGTGTTAACTTGGCTTGAAGCTGTAGTCGCAAAGTATTTGCATACCTCTCGGAGGCGAAGCTGAAAATTCTTCCCTTCATGGTAACAGTTATAGGTTTTCAAAAGCGACAGCAGGTCTGACCTAACGGGGAGAACAAAATCAAGAGTTTAATATTTTGTATAGCGTCTATAACAGTTTGAATAAAAAGCAGATTAGAGCCGAACTTACTTTGGAATGACTTTTTCTTCATTCAGTCTCACAAAGTGTGTTTGCTCAGGATTCATGGTGGGACCTTCTGACTACCCTTTATTATCCTTTCAGCTACAAAAATAAAGACAATGAACATGCTGTATTAGCAGGACAAAATACCTTTTTAAAGCCCTTTTTAATGCAGTTATAGTGACTCATTCACTGAAGCTGCTAGCTGAAATAGGAGAATATAGACACCAAAGATTAGGGGGAAAAAATCATGTGACCACATTTGGCAGCATAGTCGGAGCCCTGTGAAACAAGAGAAGCTTCTTTGATATGTTTTTGCTAAAGCTTACTTCACGAAAACTGTCCTGTCTTTGCACACTAAGCTACTTTACATGCATTCAGACTTACAATCTATAGAATCAAAATCTGGTTGTTATTGTATAGTCAATTTACATCTAAACAGCTATTCTCCTAATTCAATCCATGTCTCATTTGAAAAAAAAAACATTATACTAATCTTTTCAACAATGCCTACGCCTGGAATCTTGAAAGTCTTCCATTTCTGATAAATGCAAGGACTCGGCTGTGACAATGGGCGGGAATTTCCAGGGAGCGTCAAGCATGCCGGGAAGCCCCAGTCACTGAGTTTAAAAGAGGCTGAAGCTGAAGGACTGGCAGTGTCACAATGAAGTCCACACTACACACACTCCCTGCTCTACTCGCTACAAGCCTCTGCATTTACCTGACAGGTGAGTCTTACTGAATCATTTGCACAGGACTATACCACTTTTGACACTTTAGATTATTAAAAATGTTGTATATGTAGTGTAATAACATCTGAAATTATGCAATGATGTTTTCCATGTATTTAAGAATGATATGCAAAAAACCCACAAAAAAAAAGCATGAAATTGAATTTTTGTCATGTTTCATTACTGCAGCTCACATGGTAGAGAGTCAGTATGTTCCGACCCGATGCATTTGTCCAAAAACTGTGAGGGCAGTTCGGGGACCATTTTCAGACTTTCAAATCACATTAAGAGGGAGCGGATGTACAAAAGATGAAATCATGTGAGTACAAATTGCTCAGCTTACTTTAAGTAGCTATATCTTCCCTCACTGTTAGCCCTGATTAAACCTCAAAATATGTGTCTGTTACTTAGAGTCGTGGTGCAAAAGGGAAACCGGCCAGTGTGTCTAAGTCCTCAGGCACCCCAAGGCAAAAGACTGCTGAATTGCTGGCACAGGTAAGAAAAGGAGAGCTTGAACTGAACTAAAAAATATTGCTGTGTTTGTACTGTACTTATTCTATTATCATCATGATTTCATTTAAAGGAAGAAGAAGGAAGGCAAAAATGAAAAGACATGCATGGGGCGACTAAGAATGCGCCCTCAGAAGAGACGGCGCAGCAAATCCAGATCATCACATTAGCAGTCACTACAAGGAACTGACCGTGTTGTCATGACAACACAATGTAGCTGAAGGACGCTAATTTGGGCTGGCCCCATTCTAAGCTACTATGAGCTTATGTACCAAACACTATATCACATAATGTGTCTTGGCTACTCTTAGTATTATTTATGAGATGGAAAGTGGAATGCATTTGCACAATGTTACACAGTTTTTCTATGTTTTCTATGTTTTTTAAGATGTTAATAGTTTTATAATAAAATTTTAGCAGAAAGCAATGGTTCGTTTTCTTAGAAACACAAACTTCCTTGCTCTCCTGGAAGTTCTGGGAGTCTCCCGCATATGAATAGCAGCTCTGTGACACCTACAACTTATATACGATATCCTGGAAACATTTTTTGAGAGTGTGAGTGACTATGAAGACTGTGACTGTGGTAGCCTAGCTGTTAAGGTGCTTCATCTTCATCTATGTGGATGTGCACCAGGTACGAGCCAAGTGCTGTCCCTGATCCCTTGTAGAGTGTTTCTCTGCTCTCCCCTTTGAAATGCAAGCTCCTTTAGTTGTAGAATCCATTTTGGAGGCAACATTTATAGTTTCTGATCTTTTAGTATACTGGTTTATTTTATTTCATTTTAATTTTGTAGTTTTAGTTAACATTATTAACCCTGCTACAAAGGGGATCTGTATGCTAGGTCTATCTGCTAACATGGCCACTGATTGTAGATACATAGTACCTAATCAAATGTATATCACAATAAACAAACAGCACTGATGTTACTCATATTTATAATCTCGGATTCTGTTGCAGTGCCACTTTTTTACCTCATGGAAAACTATGTTTATGTTTAGCATATCCATGACGTTTCAGATCATCTCCCTTATCATAACATGTTGTATTATGTTACAACTAGGACTGGGTGGTCTGTATATACAACAGTCACACAGTTTTTTTTATTAATTTGAAGAATATTAATTTGAAGACCTGGCTATTATTCACCACATCCTCCATGTGTTGCTAACAAATGACGATGGTAATAAGGACTTGCTACTTTCTGCTGTTATAGGTTTAATCGTGTGCCTGTCAGCGCTATTATGAGCTGCCTGGACTAGTGAACAGAGTAGTGTCTGGTTGTTTAAACACTTTAGGGTGCCATGTCAGCATTTTAAGCTGCAAGTAGTAATAAGTGTTAATAAGTAATAAGTTCTCAGGATCTCTCTGTTAAGGCAGATCGAGGAGACATTTTAATCAATCACAATCTAAAGGCAATATCACCAACTGCTAGTTACCGTATTTTTCGGACCATAAGGCGCACTTAAAATCCTTTAACTTTCTCAAAAATCGACAGTGCGCCTTAAAATGCGGTGCGTCTAATGTATAAATTAATTCTGGTTGAGCCTTCTGACCTAGAACCGACTGTAGATGGTACACGGCGCTCATAAATCTGTCAAAATGTTTTAGCACGGTCTTGGTAAGTTACGAAGCTTACGGCCACCGTAGTGCGCAGCATCGCGGAGTAATACGGTATGTGCTTCAGCATTAGGGTACGTGCATTCATTCATTCATTTATTTTCGAAGCGGATTTCAAACTCAACGCTATCAGTCACGCAGTACAACATGGACATAGAGCAGCTGCGAGAGAATTCAACATTAACGAATCAATGGTACGGAAGTGGAGGAAGCAAGAAGACGCCCTGCCCCAGATAAAGAAGAACAAACTGAGCTTCCGACGGAACTTAAGAGTTTTGTTTCATTTCATGCGTCTTATAACCCAGTGCGCTTTATGTATGAAAATATATCCGTTAGCAGCCGATCACTGATATCGCGCCTTATAACCCGGTGCGCTTTATGGTCCGGAAATTACGGTACATCTTTTGGCAACGATGCATCTGCAAGTCTGCTATATTTTATAGATGGCTCATACTGAAGTGGCATGCAATCCAATACGATCCAGGAGTGAGAGTAGCTGTGCAACTGCTATTCAATTCAACAGATTGAGCGTAACAGCAACAGATTAAATTTCTTTTTCAAATGGTGTTCTTAATCTATCCACAAAACGAGCATGTGCAATGAAAAGTGCCTTTGAGTGGTTAATCGTTTCCTTGATCACGTTTAGGATGATCAGACTTACTAGAAATCACATGACATACTGGCTAAATATGGGCAGAAAGAAAAAAAAAAGGAGGTGGAGACGGTGAAGAGTGAATGTCATACACACATTTTCAGCATGCGGAGGCAGATATTCCTTTCCTGAAATGATGGCAGACATGACTTTCAGAACAATGCAAGTTACATTCACTCTGCTGCTGTTCTTCTTTTTCTTAAACAGCCTCACAGGTACGGTTTTACAGATGTTTTAGTTATTGCTGCGTTTTCACATTCCTCCATGCACATTTTTTCCTTTTCTTTTCCCCAGATAATATGACCGAAGCCGTAACCATTCGGCAGAAATGTGAGTGTGTCAGAATGACTACTGCTGTGCAATGGAGGCGCATCACTGATTTCAGCATGATTATGGCAGGGCCTCTTTGCAATAAAGTTCAGATCATGTAAGTAAACCATGCTCTTCAAAAAGTAATAGCTAACAGCATAGAGCTTGTCTTTTGGGTAGAATGCAATATTCCTCTGCAGCATTCCTGTACTGCAGTGAAGACATTACAGAGATTGTGATTTAGTATTCTCACTAGACAAAAGCAGCAGTCTATATTCAGTATATGCTGAATGTGATACAAAGGAGGTGAAAGTGATTTGTAATGTTGAAAGGCAGAGAAATTCTTTTTAACTCAAGACTAAATGTTTGCCAAGTTGATTTATGACATACTTGTTGTGATATTTGCTGTAAGTTTAAGCTGCTTAAAATAGAGATTGTGACAAAATAATTCCATGTAAAATCTGACATACTACAGAACAAGCATTTTGCAGATCAGTACATTATGCTGCTCACGTATGGGTCAGTAAAATTGGACAATAACCCCTAAACATTCAACCATGGGAACGGCTATAGTACCTGTTGCATTAAACACTTCCATATATGAATTATACTATCAATAAACATTCTTCGGCATGTTACACTGTTTGCTAGCTAGTTAGTGGAGATAGTGAGCCTTCCAGTATGGGCGGCTAGAACTTTACATCACATTCTTAGACCCTACAGGAAGTTACACAAGCTGCATATTGCATTACCACTATCACCTGTCTAGGAGCAGAAAAAAATTGTCACTAAAATGCATCACATTCTGTATTTGTAATAAATAAAGGTTATTACAACAGAGTACTTCCTTAGATTCTTTATAAAAAATACCTGCCATACCTGAACTAATAATTTATTGCAGCTATAATCCAGGCACCCATTCATGATGTCCTGTATATAAGGGTGCATCACTGTGTTACTGAATATTTGTGTCAAGGTCAATTCACTGACTGAGAATTAGGTTGGATTTAATGCATTTCCTGAGCCGATGTCATATTTTAAGCCATGAACATTTTTGTTATTTGACAAGATATGGCTCTTCCATATGAACATAGGATATCAGACAAAAGTCTGCAGTTATGCATCTGATGGCAATACATGTCCCTGTATTACATGTAATCCCAAGTATCACATGTCCCTGGCCATCACTCGAATGCAATCTAGGCCGATACACTAACAAATAATCATACAAACATCAGGTTGGATATTAACAGGTGCTGGACAATTAACCAGGAACCGGTTTATACTAGAGAAGTTTCCGGAAATGTGATCATGTTAGAGAATTATACCTCATACTCATTCCTTTTTGACCAGTGTTTACTTGAGCTGCTGTTACTTACTGGTCCACACATTTCAACCCATCTATATACGCTTATCTTCCCTCTGCTTTCTTTTGATTTGCTTGGGTGAAAGCACTTGGGACGGTGACGCCAAGTCCAAGACTCGACAAGTCAGAGCCTTCGCAGCACAAGAGGGACTTTAATGTTATGTCTATTAAGTGTAAATGCTATAACTATTACTGGTCAGCAACATTTGCAGTATAAAACCACAGCACAACAGCATGTTTCTTAATAACACAGGGAAATTAAAGTTCACCGCAGCTATGAACATTTTGTTAATAGCAACCTGACACATCAAAACTTGTTAAACACAACTGACAGCCGTTAGATCGTAGTCTGGACTGATTTGAAAAACCTTCAGCAGGAGGAAGTGAAATTAGATTTGATTTATCACATTAAGTAATACTGTCACAAGTTCTAACCAGTAGTGTTTTATGTTCGCTCACAGTCTCCAAGTGAAAGGCAAATCAGTTTGTCTGGATCCGGATTGCCAACTTGGCACAAGTCTGCAGAATTGTTGGAAGCGGTAAGTCAACATCTGACTCCATGAAAGTTTAATTAACTACAGGAATACATGTCCCAAACCAAATAAACAGTATTTAATTATTATGTGTTTTACATTAAAAGTATATTTAGAGTGCGTTTTAGAAAATTAGCTCGGTAAGTTAGTTTGTAAAATGCTTAATAACTGTATATTGTGGTTTACTATAATTGTAGTCTTTCTGAAACGTCTTAAAGATTTACTGCATCACGACAAAAAAAGAACAACACTGCCACCCAGTGCTGGAGTGAAATATTGCAAATTATAATTTAATTGGCCACTGAGATGCGTCTTAATTAAAGACGCTACGTGCTGCAAGATGTTTCTTGTGTTGTTCTGTCTTACTGCAGGCAACACAGCTTGTGTAATTCTGCAACATGGGCCTGCAGCAGAGTAAATCCTTGAATGAAATTAATGTCGTGTGACCCTGAATGATCCTTATATCAATTTACCACACAATAATGCACTACCTATGTTGACTTGTCAGAGCCAACATTCTGTTCTTAGGTGATTGTTGCTATTTTTCCATACATTTTTTTGCAAATAAAACTACTCCTGCACTGTTAGAATGAACAAGCATAGATCTTATGAAGGTACTACCACCTAAACAGCAAGGTGATCTTTTTTTTGTCCGACAAGTTTATTTGTGATGGATCATCTTTATTAAGGTCAGTTAAGCCAAATATACAGGATATATCTCAAAACAAACAGCTATATTCTGATTATATATCGGTTGTAACCAGGGCTTATCTTACCTCTAAACTCCTGGCAGCGGTCAGCTCAACTCCAACATTTATGTCCAAACAACTATACCAAAATTCTCAAAAACATTTAACTCATATGCACAATTACATAGTTTAAACATTTGCTTGAAGCACTTAGCAGCATGCATGTTCCAAATGAGATGCCCCTGTGGCCCTTGACTCCCTAAAACAGCTGTATAAGGTTGGCCATTCTGTATGTCAGTCAACTTGACTCTGCAATAAACAGTGATTTTATCAGAGAAACACTATGATGGCAGGGGCAAAAATCTTTTTTTTTTTTCAGCTCTTGGCTTGACCGTGTAATGAAAATTCCCTGAAACATTTGAAAACAGCTGCATAAAGAAAATAAAGAAACCAAAATTGTATTTATCTCAAAGTGTTTCTCAAAGTGAGACAGAGTCAACTGGCATTACCTAACAAACAGCAAAATACTGAACAGTTTCCAGACTAACAGATCAAATGAAGTTTTATAACAGCCCAGCTATTTGGGTGAAATGTCATGGATAGTGGAATGAAAAACTGTGCAGGCTTAAATTAAGAATGTAACTATGCTGATGAGAAGGGTAGTGTACTGTATATGGCTTGTTGTCAAAGACGACTACTTGGGATTATGATGGTTTTGCTTATTTGACGTAGTGCTGTTGTATTGTGGTAACAGTATCCTTTTAGGGTATTTGCACAGATCTTGTGTGATGTTTATCTTGATAACTGCTTTGTTGGCTTGTGAATTTGGTTGTGTGCTTAGCTGTTCTGCTTTAAGTGCATGCCTGCCTGATAATAATGAAGCAGTTACTGGCATTACTGACAACACTTGTATTACTAACTCCAACACCTCATTGTTTACAAATAAGCACTTGTTCTATTGATAAAAGTTTCTAAAAAGTAGTCTTAGACCACAAGATTATTCTTCTTTAAATATGCTTTATACGAGTATATGCTTAAGGCTCAAAGACACATCATGACTGCACTTATTAAGAAAGCCTATGAGCTCCAATTTAGATGTTAAATTAGTGGCCAAGACAAACCCTGAGCTCCTCACATTTGCAGTCGACCCAAGAGCTTGGAAGTCAATGTTATTTGCTGTCCCAAGGATATGTTGAGAACAGAAGAAAAAAGTACCAGACAGTTCCTTCTGTCTGACCAATGTATCTGGCTTCTAGGCCAATAAAGAATTGTCATATAAATAACTGCCATTAACGAATTAATTGTCTGTTCACTGAACACAAATAATGAAGTACAAGCATGAAGTGACTGAACGCCCATCTAGCTAACTAGCAGCTAATACTGATTACTGTTAAAATGCTGCACTGTATGCACCCAAAACTCACACAAATGCTTACAAAAAGAAAAATGCAAAGCATGACAAAACTGAAAAGATCAGCAAAAACACTCATTCTGCTGGCATACATGCCAAAAACATATACAGGTAGTCCTCGAGACAGACGCAGATCCGTTCCTAGGTGGCGTCGTAAACCGATTTTCGGTGTAAGTCGGAACATACGTACATACTGTACATAAATAACATACTATAAGCACTTATCCTATCCTAACACAGTAATTAACAAAAAACGAGCCGCAAACCGTGTATTCTTCTGCCGCGCACACCAAACACGAAGTGCGCGCTATGACGTTTACGACGCAAAACCACTTAAGTGCAAAACAAGGCTTTATACAGTAAATGGGAGATGTGTCGTAACCACGAAACGATGTGTCATAACTCGAGACCGTCGTAACCCGGGGTCTACCGTATTTTTCGGACCATAAAGCGCACCGGATTATAAGACGCAATATCAACGATCGGCTGCTAACGGGTCTATTTTCATACATAAAGCGCACCAGGTTATAACGCGCATGAAATGAAACAAAACTCAACTCTTAAGTTTCGTCGGAAGCTCAGTTTGGTCTTTACCTGGCGCAGGGCGTCTTCTTGCTTCCTCCACTTCCGTACCATTGATTCGTTAATGTTGAATTCTCTCGCAGCTGCTCTATGTCCATGTTGTACTCGTGACTGATAGCGTTGAGTTTGAAATCCGCTTTGAAAATGAATGAATGAATGAATGCACGTACCCTAATGCTGAAGCACATACCGTATTACCCCCCCTATGCTGCGCCCTAACGGTTGCCGTAAGCCTTCGTAAACCTACCAAAGACCGTGCTAAAACATTTTGACAGATTTATAAGCGCCGTGTACCATCTACAATCGGTTCTAGGTCAGAAAGCTCAACCAGAATTAATTCATACATTAGACGCACCGCATTTAAAAGGTGCACTGTCCGATTTTTGAGAAAGTTTTAAAAATTTTAAGTGCGCCTTATGGTCCGAAAATATACGGTACCTGTAATTATACCAGCATTATCAGCAACATACACCAACAATACTCAGTGCTGCCCTCTAAACATGTTACAGCACCAACTTAGAAGTTTAAACCTTTTTCTAAACCCCATTATGTCTCAAATGAATCCATGAATGCTTTCTTTTTATTCAAACTCAGTTGCCTCACCCCTATACATCCAACTCACATTCATAATACCTCACACATTCATTCTTCATAATACCTGCGATTATTTCAATAATTGCAATCATCTTAAATAACTGCAATTAGACCATTATGTAAATAAACTGTGACAGCCCTACTTGCTTCTCTACTAAACATGAAACATTTATTGAATATCCCAATCTGCCATGAGACCAGTGTCCCAGACATGGAGCCTAGAGGAGGAAGATGAAGAGGCCATAACACATGAACTAGATGTGGGAAACAACAATGATCCAGATGTTGAACCCTTTATGCTTGGTTATCCTCATCTGACAACATGGCCAGAATTAAATTATCTGGCCAGGGACTTTTTGAAAAGCTAAAGCAGATTTAATGAATTAGTTCATTTTGATTAAATTTTAGACATTTATTTTAATATTTCTCCAAATTCTTATGTGGTTCAGCAATTCTGAAATGATGTTTGTGTTCAGGTCAAGTTTTTTTCAGATTAAAAAAAACAAAAAACAAACTGCTCGTCACTGTTATTTTATTCTGGTGCCAGACCTGATGGGAAAGGCGCCGTAACAGTGTAGGGCTCTTTTGCTTGTGATGCTGTCAGAGCTCTCTGAAAATTTTAAGTCACACTGCACCAGCATGGCTACCACAACATTTTGCAGTGCCACACTATTCCATCTGCTGAGCATATATGTGAAGCTCCAGCCACTTAGGGTTTCTGTACTATTTAGCAAGATTTATCACTTATAATGAAACCATGCAACTCTTTGACTTCTGCAGAGTTAACTTCAACCAAAGGAGGAAGAAGGACTGCCTGAGAACAAACAAACGGAGGCGAAGGCCAAAAAAGCAGTAACTGTTCTGTAACAAAAAACTGTCCACATATGTTTTATGTATATATTTAATTCTATTTAGATACTTTGTATACTGTAATCTTGTGTTTTGTATCTTGTATTGCTATTGTATTATACTGTTTCCATAACAGGTAAAATAAACCACTGTAATGTATGCTAAAAATAAAAAAGTATGAATTACACACTCCAGAGAAGCAAAAAGCAGAAGCAAAAGAAGAACAAGAAAGAGAAGAAACAGCTATGAGAATGCGTTAATTCAAATCCAGCACACTCTGAACTGTTCCATGGTCAGGTGCATGTCCATTCCTCACTGCAAACCATATCCATTAAAGTAAGTACTGCGTTCTCCTGGATGTCATGGGGTGGTAGTTATAGGGTCTGTCTGAAAACCTAGTGAGGTGCCTACATAGTATACGTGTTCCCAAAAGGAAGTCTGTCCGAATTCTTTGATACCTTAAAAATGCTGCTTACTGAGATACCTTGGGCGAATTTTAAGAAAGAATTGAACGAACACATCCTTGGCCGCTAAGGCAATCCCATGATACAACGCATGCAAAACTTGTTAAAAACAAGAAACACAGTACTTTGTTTAATTTATAGGGTTTTATGTAGGGTAAGGCACAAAATTAAAAAGTCTGTTCAGAGGTTATTACCCTTTAGGTGATTAACCTACTTATATTACCTTACCAGATACATTAGCTATTTAAGTACAGCAGTTACATGTACCAGCACATCCTCTGGTGCAGAAATGTTATTAAACACATGTAGTGTCGATGTGAGCAGACGGAATGCTGAACAATGGTTGGCCTTAAAAGCACAAACCAAGATGATGATGAGCATGTTTCCATCATCACACTTCCAGAATCTGTGCTCCACAGCACAAAAACTATGTCTGGATCACTGGACATTTGCAGATTAGTTTCTATCTGTGACTGAAAACTGAAGCACCATTGGGGGAGAAACAAGCGGAGTAAAAAGAACTACATCAAGAAATGAGTAATCTTCTGAGTATGTATCAGTATAACACATTGCATATAGATGGTTTTCTAAATGGCATCTTACCCTATACCTGCACCCTCCCCTTCCCTCCTGTTTGTAAGTAATAAGTAAGTAAATAATAAAAAACAGCCTCCTGTAATCTGAATATTCACTATCCCAACAATTTTCTGGAATGATGTACATTCAGAAAACTGGGTTCTACCATATGACTGTATGCTACTTTGTAAAAACAGAGAGAACACTGAGTGCAAACCCTTTAAACAATGTTAAATACAAAGAGTTATTATTCTGTGGCAAACTACATTACAATTAGTGAATAAGTAGACATTTAGGATTTGTATTCACTTGAATATAATTTTATGTGGCCGAGAAAGGTTGTTAGGAGCTACATATCAGTAAAATGCATTACACGGGGAGCTCAAATAGAATGAAAACACATAGTAAAGATAGTAGCAAGAAAAGGGACATATGACAAGTCAATGCTGGCAAATGTAATACAATAAAGAGTGCGCTGAATTGACAGAATTCAAATATTCAGATTAGGTCCACATAAATACTATTACTTATAGCCAACAGAATTACTGAATTGGTTATTGGAGCAATTATTTAGAAACAATATAGTTAATTTCTAGAAAAATGATTTACACATTTGAATTAAGCAGGTTCAAAGTACAGTGGTCCTTGGATCTCGACCACCTCGGAACTTGTCGAATTTGGTTCTCGTTTATTTAGATTATTATTTAACATATCATTTTTTTCTTATGTATGTATAATTTATTCTGAAAGTGGAAAACAACAAATATCAGACATTGTTGGAAGATTATGAAAATGTTCATCTGCTCTCAACATTTTATATTTTAACACATTTTAAACATTTTCAATAAGCTGACACATTAAATGAGATTGTCATTTTTAAGATCTTATTTAACGTTTTAAAAACGCTTAATGTTGGTCTATTTTTTTTTTTAATAGACTTTTTGAAGACATAATTTTCAACATTGATCACACATCTGTGTTTAACTATTAAACACACTTTTGAAAACCAATTAGATATGCTTTCGGAAACGTTTGCTCACCCCTACTTCAGTGGGAACAATGATTTTGTGTCTTTGGGGACAAAGGCGGCTGATTCGGAGATGCACTGCAGACAGGAACGATCATAACCCATCGTTCTGTAGTCTTGAGTGGTACTTGTTTTTAATCATGGTCAACAAGGGGATAAGCATTTTTATAGCCTTTCTGCAGAGGTGCCAGAACTCTGTCTAAACGGACAGCAGAAAGTGCGCAAGTGACACTCCAGTCATCCCTTTTTCTCATTTTGTCTCTCATAGTTGAAATCTCTCATAATATTTTAGTGGTGGTATTAATAAATGTACAAGTAGCACTTATCTCATTCTTGACAAGTATGTCTTTAATGTTTCTATCCCGCCTGTAGGAGATTAGTGGGGTATCCTTAAAAGGGATGCAGTCTCTGCGTCATCCTGGAGGATTCTGAAGTGTTTCAGTATAATATTGGCCACTGTTTTATTTGTAGGATGGTAAGTCAGCACCAAAGGAATTCTTGTCGTATTAACAGTAGATGGTGTACAAGTAAGTGCGTTCACTCTCTGAACAGGTAAAACACGAACAAAGGCATCATCTATGACGTCCTTCGGAAACCCAATGTTCTGAAAGTATTCACACATTTCAATACTTTTTTGGAGGAAGTCTTCATTCTCACTGCAAATGTGCTTAAGTCTTAGTAACTGTGAGTAAGGGTTGGAGTTTTTGCAGGACTTTGAGTGTAAAGAATTGTTTTGTAAATAGGAGTGAGAGTCCTTAGGATTATAGTAGTTGGTGGTATATAAACCAGAATTTCCAAATTTTACAGAAACATCCAAAAAGGTAATTCTCAAGCCAGGATGTGCTATATTTGATGTATACTCCAGAGCCAGGTGGAATTTGGAGAAGGAAGTAATGAAGTGTTGGAGGTCTTTGAAAGAGCATGTAGCAACACCAAAAATGTCATCAATATATCTCAGGAATTTTGAGGGTACAGGTCTAGTATGTTGTTCGAAAAAATGTTTTTCAACAAATCCAACAAAGAGGTTAGCATAGGATGGTCCCATTTTAGTACCCATGCTAACTCCTTTATTGTGAGTAGTATGCGGAGTCAAAAGTGAAGCAGTTCAGGGTTAACAAAAGTTCTGTTAGTCCTACGACAATATCCGTGGGAAAGTTCTTCTCAGATCTCGCATTGATAACATGTTTTACAGCTCTCAAACCATCTTCATTAGGGATTACAATGTATAAACTTTTAATGTCCATAGAAAAAAAAAGCAAGGAGGTGACAGGTAAAGTTTGTTCTTTCAGGTGTTCAAGGATTTCAAGAAAGTGTGAGGAGTCTTTAATATACGTGGGTAAAGACTGAAAAATTGGTTGAAAAACATCATTCAGAAACTGGGATATTATTTCTGTGGGGCAGGAGCATCCAGGATTATTTTCCTAGCTGGCAACACAGGGTACAAGGCAGGAAGAACCCTGGACAGCACGCCAATCCATGGCAGGGCTCACACACTCATACGCGCACTCACACTCTAAGGGGCACTTTGGAAAACACCAAAGTACCTTAACACATGTGTCTTTGGAATGTGGGAGGAAACCGTAATACCCAGAGAAAACCCACGTGAACACGTGAAGAACTTGCAAACTCCACAAAGGCGGAGCCCTAGGTCGGGATTGAAATGGGGATTTCGGAGCTGTGAGGTGACTAAACTAACCACTGCACCACCGTGCCGCCACTATATACATATATACACTCAGGTTGGGGGCAATTTAGTGTAATCAATAAATGAATGTCTTTAGATTGTGGGAGGAAACTGGAGTTTGTGTAGTAAACCCATACGAACACGGGGAGGACCCCGGCTGCACAACCCTGGGATTGAAGCCAGGACCTTCCTGCTGTCAGGTGACAGTGCTACCCACAGAGCCACCATGGCACCCGAATTCAGTTCTTGATGCATTTTGACCAGAAACTTTGTCTCCGTTCTCGTCATTTGCTCGGTACTCAGCGCACTTGCTTAAACCTGTATGAGTTGAGCCAAGCAACTCTTTTCAGTTGCTCGGCTTGGTTCCTTTTATGCTCTTTACCCTGTGTCCTAGCGTCAGGCCGCGTCGCCTATGACACTAGAGATTGGGAGTTCGAGTCCCGGGTCCCACACGAACTGCGGGCCCGGTAATTCATCTCTTTTTTGGTTCACTAATTCCATCTGGAGCTAACCGCACTTGGGTCCTACCTAAAATAAATAAAATAAAATACATTTCATTTTTTCAACGGTTCGTCAGCCTCTCGATATGGCGAACTGTAACACTGGCTTATGGAAAACTGGCTTGTACAGACATAATATAGGATAATACAGACATTGACTGCCATACTAACACATGCTGACTGGGTAAAGTAATTTCAATCCTTCACTTTAAGCATAAACTACAAATTTAATCGTTTCAATTAATGGTAAAGGTTAAAATACTATTGATACAGATCTCTTAATTTGTAAGCCAGGTACTACATGCAACTTAAATGGTTATTCCTGGAGTAGTAATGTTACCCTGGGTTTTTTTTTTAATTACAATGTGCTGTGCAACATAAGATCAGTTTTAACATTCTATACAGCCGTGTTGATGTTTAGAATTCGAGTCTGCGTTAATTGTGACCAGGTCAATAAAAGAAATAAGCTGCTTTGCAAAGTGCCTTATTTGCAAACTGTTATTTTTGTGTTCCACCAGAATACAGTGAATCCGAGTTATTTTTCTCCCTCTAATGGGAGTAAACATTGATGGACCGTCTATGGTCATACAGTATTAAATTAGTCAGGAAACATAAAAGGCTGCTACAAAAAATTTCGTTATGAGCATTTCTACAAAACAAAAGAAAGGTCACATACCAAAGATGGGCCAGCACCTGCCCACCACTAAGTATTACAATCCTTTTATTATTCTATTCCTCTTGTTGTTAGTACTTGTTTTTTGACCCTATGGCAACTCCAACAGGACTTTAGTCAGTGTTTTGGGGCCTTAGGCTATTTATACTAGCATAAGGGAAGTAAAAGGAGAAAAGCACAACACAATGCACTTCTGTAGGTGGCTCTGCTTAAGTGTGTGTGCTAAATACTGTAGATGTGTGTTTGGTGGATCAGCACAAGTAATTAAATCAGTCAGTTCATGAGGACATTGGAGTTCAAACCCCAGTTTAAACCCTGTAAATAATTACTGTCATTTATCAGCTATGAACAGTCATTATAGGATAAGTGAATCAGTGTGCGTGAGTCACAGCATTAACCAGTGGGGACCATTACTAACAGAAATTGCATAGGAGAAGTTGCGTTTTCTGCAACAACAATTGTGGTTTCTGGCTGAGGGAACGTCTGGGAAGAACATTCCACTACACACACACACACACACACACACACACACACACACACACACACACACACACACACATACATATATATATATATATATATATATATATATATATATATATATATTATATATATATATATATATCTATATATATATATATATATATATATATATATATATATATACATACACACACATGTATATACTGTACAATATATATACACATGTACATATATATATACATATAATGCATATACACACACACACACACACACACCCACACACATACATACATACATACATACATACATACATACATACATACATACATACATACACACATACATACACACACACACATACACACATACATACATACACACATACATACACACATACAAATCCACACATACACACATACACACATACACACATACACACATACACATATATATATATATATATATATATATATATATATATATATATATATATATATATATAAAATGAAGAAAGACTGACCCCTCTTTTTTAATGAAAGTGTCTGGATTGCTGGGAAGGCGGTTTAGGTGCCGTGCGGGGTTCCTGATTATACCTCCAACATTTCACACACAAACTTGGGAGGTGAATATTACAGTTTATTTAAATTTTGACTGGTCGAAACTTTACACATGAGAACTCGAATGCAAATAAGCATCATCCTCACACATTAAGTTTACAGTTGTGTTGCAGAAAACAGAGCGAAGTACCTACGGCGTTCGTGAATGAACAGACAAACAGAATACAATGAAGCAGCCGCTTTCCTACGGAGCACAAATTCTATTGCCGTTTACGTTATGAATTCGTTGTGTCTATAACTTACCTTCTCATTACACGCAGTGTCCTTCTCCAGAAATCGCGTGCTGTTTGGAAAATGTTCCTCTGTGTGTATCTCCAGGTCTGACTGTACTACGGGGAGTACAAACACGCCAACAGAAATCGTTTTACACATCCTAGTGAGTGACAGCTGTGTTAGCCAATGAGCTCGAAGCGTGTGATTGCACTACCAAATAAAAACGTAATTTGGGCGGTCCCAAGCGGTTGCCATTGGAAACGTTTAGCCCAGCGGTTTTTAACCTGCGTATCGCTACACAGTGCTAATATTGCCTGCTCGTGCTATGTATAAACGTGAATAACAGTATATATGAACAACAGTATATATTAGCCAGCATTGAATATTACAACTGAACCCTTTTTATAGAATAAAAATAAAATATGAAATTTACTTTGACTATTTATTTCAATATATTAGGTATGACTCTGCACTACTAGCATAAATGGGTAGGTTCAGTGGTTATGGCTCTGAACTACTAAAGGGTTAGGAGTTCAAATCCCGGTCAAGTTGCCACTGCTGGCGTCCAAAGCAAAGCCCTAAGATCAGCGGTGCAGCTCATTGGTGAGCTCCTCTGGATAAGGGTGCATGTCTACTAAATAACATAAGGCATTGTTCTTACTTTGTTAGCTTCTCCTTAGTATATCCACTCTCAGTGCATTCTTTTTCTGAGTTGCAACTAAATCTATCCACATATTGTTTGTGAAAGACTACAATTAGTTAATTAATATTAACATCTAGCTTTGGTGTTACAGTGCCCCCAGAAAACCATCATACCCATTTGAAATATTCTTACAGCCTGAAATCCAAATTGTGAGCTTTATTTGTACACATAATGACACGGTTTTACTTACACTTACAACACTGAAGACCAAGAAAAAGGCAACAATTAATTTTAAAAATATAAAACTGGAATAATAGGATTGTAAAAGTGGTCAGCCTCCATTTTATTACTAGACTGGGAAATATCCCAGGTAAAATGTACTGTGAAATTTTACAGTAGAACCATGAAATGCCCAATTGCTACCAAAATTCATAGTACAACTGTGAAATAATTCATGGTCAGTTCATAGTCAACCAAGTGTACGGTTGTACTATGCAATTTCACAGTAGAACCATGAAGTGGCCAAATTACCATCAAAACTTCATAACAGAACTGTGAACTTCATGGTCAAACTGTGGAAGTTCACATTAAAACTGTCAAGCAATTCACAGTTTATTTGCCCATTGTTCCTTGCAGATTTGTTAAATACAGACAAAACGTATAAAAACTTCAAACGTGGTCTCATCTGACCAGAAAACCTCTTGCCACTATGCATCAAAAGGACAAACAAGACTCAGCATGAAACATTTTCAGAGGAGGCGTCTTTCTTGCCACACTGCCATATAGGCTTACTTTGTGCAAAGCTTGTGAGATGTTGAAACCTGCACAGACCAGCCAGTCTCACTCTCGTAGACTTGTTAGTCCTTCAAAGTTGCCACTGACCTCTAGCTAGCTTCCAAGATCAAAAACTTTCTGGCTCAGTCATCCCATAGGACTTCCCAATACAGGTAAGTTGTTGGTGGTAGAATACACTTTTCACAACTTGATAATACTCTGATCTGTACTTTGAGGGATGTCTAAAGCCTCTGTAGTCTTTCTGTATCATTCTTTATATTGTACCTGTCCACACCTTTATCCCGTTAGAGATTTTAAGCATTTTTTGCAACCATGGTGAACTGAGTTACAATACACTACTATTGATGTCAGTTGAGGCCAGTTTACCTGGTATATGATCTGGAAGGTGAATGTTTGTACCTGAGCAAGTTTGTAATAGATACTCCAATCAGCTATTCTGATCACTTATCCAGCAGGTGTTTTTCTAATTAAATCTTAACTATTGATTGGATTACAAAATACATTTTATGTTCACTTGATGTTGAGGGTTATGTGCAAACACAGGTGTAAAAAGTTAGATCTAACTTATTTTTCAGAAAGGTAAGGAGTTTGACAGATACCTTAATAGCATTTAATATAATTTTTTGAAAAAAGTGTTTCTTTGTCCTGTTCCTGGGCACATTTTAGATCTTGTCCTACACCTTAGGTTCAGTAAACCTAAAGTTCATACAGAGCATGATAATGAGCTGATCAGTTCAATCATCACTGCTGCTGGCCGTTTATTGGTTATAGTATATTGTTACTTTTTGTTCCTCTAGAAAGGAATTATGAGTTATTCAAAAAATATCTCAGCATTGACAGCTGAATTTGAGTGAAAATTTCTTGTATTAAGTGCTTGTATTAAGTGCCTGATTCTTGCTTAATCAAAGTAAAGACTTTGTGAAGCTGCCTTGAACCATGTAGGCCACAGTCATTAAGTGAATCTCTGTTGCCAATTTCAATTTTGTGCTACAGCTAAGTAAACTATTAATTCTTCTAACCTGCCTGTGGGTGACTGTGGTTTTTTTTTTGGTCAGCTGTGTAAAAGTTTGGGAGCCTAAGAGCTAGACAGTGTCAGGTTCATAATGTTCAGCTTTACCAAGCTGTGACTAATACTTGATACACTTATACAAGCACTACACACACTGCCAGGTCCATGTGACACAAAATATTCTTTCATAATACAATAGCTGTAGAAGGTAGATGTACCCCAACAAATCAGAATATACTGTATGTGTATGTCCTGTCTTTCCTTACTTCTACTGACTGCAGTCAGAGTTTCCTGTTTTTAAGCTTGGTCTGAGAAAACCATCTAGAAGAATATTACACTGCAAAACCTGACAGAATGTTTGAGGAAGCTGATCCTTTGAGCCAAAAGCCGCAAGACTTCCGCCATGGGAAACCAGCTTTGTCCAAATAGGATGTCCTTATTACAATGAGAAGACTAAAAAGGAACCTCATTTTGTATTTGACAGAAAGCCTAAATATACTTTATGCCTACTAGATGATCAGAAACAGAGGTGCTTCAATTAATTTATTTTTAAAGAGCAAAATTTAATAAATTATTGTTGTGATACTATATACAGTCGTATGAAAAAGTTTGGACACCCCTGATAATTTTCATGATTTTTCTTTATAAATCAGTGGTTGTCCAGCTCACCAATTTCAGGTAAATATATCATATAGCAGATGAACACCGTGATATTTGAGAAGTGAAATTAAGTTTTAGGTTTTACAGAAAGTGTGCAGTAATTATTCAAACAAAATTAGGCAGGTGCATAAATTTGGGAACCCTTGCATTTGAATACCTTTAGCATTAATTATTGGAACACAAAATTTGTTTTGTAAACTCATTGACCCTTGATCTACATACACAAGTGAATCCAAATATGAGAAAGTGTTAAGGTGGCCAAATGGAAGTTTTTCTCCTCTTTGCATCTTCTCTGAAGAGTGGCAACATGGGAGCCTCAAAACAACTCTCAAATGGCCTGAAAACAAAGGTTGTTCAACATCATGGTTCAGGGAAAGGGAAAAGCTCTCTCAGAGATTTCAGCTGTCAGTTTCCACTGTGAGGAACATAGTGAGGCAATGGAAGACCACAGGCACAGTTCTAGTTAAGGAACTCCCGAAGTGGCAGACCAAGAAAAATCTCAAATAGGCAGAGGCGAAGGATGGTGAGAACAGTCATAGTCAAGCCACAGACCACCTCCAAAGACCTACAACCTCATCTTGCTGCAGATGGTGTCACTGTTCATCGTTCAACTATACAGCGCACTTTGCACAAGGAGAGGCTGTATGGGAGAGTAATGCAGAAGAAGCCTTTTCTGCAGACACGCCACAAACAGAGTCACTTGAGGTGTGCTACAGCACATTTGGACAATCCAGCTTCATTTTGGAATAAGGTGCTGTGTACTGATGAAATAAAATTGAGTTATTTGGACATAACAAGGAGCGGAAAAGGAACACAGCATCCCAAGACAAACACTTGCTACCCACAGTAAAATTTGGTGGCGGTTCCATAATGCCCGCGGGACTGTGTGGCCAGTGCAGGTACTAGGAATCTTGTTAAAATTGAGGGTCGCATGGATTCCAGTTAATATCTCCAGATTCTTAAGAACAATGTTCAAGAATCAGTGACAAAGTTGCACCGAGGCCAACGACCCCAAACCCTGCTCATAATCTACTAAGGCATTCATGCAGAGGAACCAGTACAACGTTCTGGAATGGCCATCTCAGTCCCCAGACATGAATATTACTGAAAATGTGGGCTGTCCATGCTTGGAAACCATCAAAGATGACTGAACTGGAGATGTTTCTAAAGAAGAATGGTCCAAAGCACCTTCAACCAGAATCCAGACTGGAAGCTGTAGGAAGCGTTTAGCGGCTGTTATTTCTACAAAATGAGGATCTACTAAATATTGATGTAATTTTTCTGCTGGGGTGCCCAAATTTATGCACCTGCCTAATTTTGTTTGAATAATTACTGCACACTTTCTGTAAATCCTATAAACTTCATTTCACTTCTCAAATATCACTGTGTTCATCTGCTATATGATATATTTAACTCAAGTTGCTGATCTGAACAACCAATGATTTATAAACTAAAATCATGAAAATTATCAGGGGTGCCCAAACTTTTTCATACGACTGTAATAATGATGTTGTGTAACTGAAACAGATTGCCAGTTAGTGATATTCTGAGAGCCGACTTTTACTCCAAGGGAATTGCAGCAGTCTGGTTTTGATTGAAAGCCATTTTTCTGGGCAGCAGGAAGCTGGATGCTGAATGGACACCTACATATGTAATGACTTACGAAATCTTGATGCAGCTATTGCTGCTTTACCATCTCATAACAAAGAACACCCCACTTACTGACTTAATAACATTATAGATAACAATAAACATTAGATTGATTTAACATGGATTTATTTCATGGATACATTTTTTTTATGAATCTAGCTACAGTATGCAGTATTTACTGAACTCATAATCAATGCCAGATAGCATGGTGGCCCAGTGGTTAGTGGTGTCACCTCATGGCTCCAGGGATCACTGGCTTGATTCCCAGCCCAGACTCAATCTGTGTGCATTTTTATGTTCTCCTGTGTTTGCCTTGACAGTTATAGGGGTGGTCAAAGCCAGTGTGAAAAGCTTCCATGTAACGGCTTAGTTACAGATTTCCTCGCCTTGGTGGATCTAAATGGTAGCAGCCCTCGCAAGGGCATGACCGGAGTAAAAGCATGAGTAAGGATATGAAGAATGCAATATGGGCAAAGTCGGGTGATATGCAAAATATAAAGGACATTACAGGAGAAAGCTCTGACAGCCCGGGTGGCAAAGATTTCTGCCAATAAGTGTAGGAAATCCAATACGCATTACCAAAACAGTGACTATAAAGAGTTCTTACTGGGAGATAATGCTCAGTGTCAAAATCATGCATAGTGAAAGAACAATGAGTTTCATTCCAAAAGAGCAGACGACTTGCATTTAAATGTCCATGTGAATAATTAACAGAAAGGGAACTTGATGATCAGAAGATGGGCAAATTGGAATGAGGGAGTGAAAGACGTGACAAGAGTTATGCGTCCTGGGAAGTGTAGTCCGGAAGTGATGCCAAATTTTTCACTGTGTAGGATATTAATTTTTATTTAATGCATTATCAGAATTTTATGCATCTTCCTCATAAAATATACATGATTTAATTATAGGAAGATTGCCAATTTTGTATTGCATTTTAAATACACTTCAAACATCACTGAAGACAGTTTTCTTAAAACTAGTCAGAATCTGATTATTATACAATCACAACCATGAAAGTAAGCTGTGGCTCATCTGCAGCTTAGAAACAACAGTAGTTTATTTTACTGCATGCTGCATGTAGCTGTATGCTGTGTGCATTACTTAACAGAGTATGTTAATACAGATCAATGTGTGTCAAAACCATTTTTTGCCCTGGCCCCATTGGCTTTTAAGTTACACCAATATGTATTTAAATATAGTATATGGACTATATGCAGTATTAGGAAATGAGATGTAAAACCTCTGAAGGTGTCTTGTGGTATCTGGAGCCAAGATGTTAGAAGCAGGTCCTTTAAGTTGTCAGGTGGGGCCTCCATGGATTGGATTTGTTTGTTCCATCAAACATCCCACAGATGTTTGATTAGATAGAGATCTGGGGAACTTGGAGGCCAAGTCAACACGTTGGACTCTTTGTCATTATCCTCAAACAATAACAATTCTTGCAGTGTGGCATGGAGCATTATCCTTCTCAAAAAGGCTACTGCCGTTCGGGAATACCGTTGACATAAAGGGCTGTACATGGTCTGCAGAATTGTACAGGTAGGTGGTTAGTGTCAAAGTAACATCCACATGAATGGCAGCACTCAATGTTTTCCAGCAGAACTTTGGCCAGAGTGTCATACTGTCAATGTTATTCACTTCACCGGTCAGTGGTTTTAATGTTAGGGCTGAATAGTATAATTGCAGTATATACAACTGTAGAATAGCCAGTTATTGACAATAAATGTGTAAGTACATTCAACTCAATATATTACAAATGAACATTTTTAATATTACATTATTAAACATTGAGGTTAAAAATTAAGTTTAACTAGACAGTGGTTTGACTATATTGACACAGTGATCGATATTTTGCAAGTGTGTTCTGCAAGAACCGACTATTATTTAAGTAAACACACAAGATTGTGGAATCTACCATACAATCATGATCATCTCAGACAACTGTGATTAGTCCTAATAACTACAACCAGATTATATTGTAATACTTATTACAGGTATAATACTGGAGTGTCAGGTGGGTTTGTAATGGCATGACTCCTATTGGATATTACCGGCTTTTAATATTTGCACCATGTTCTCCACTTTCTTCTTGCCTCCACTTACTGGTTTATCATTGGTGCCTTGTCTGAGGTGGTCTCCTCTTGATCCATGTCATCCACCTCAGTGTCATACTGTTTAAAACTCTCAATCAAGTGCCAGTTTGTTTGGTCAGCTTTGCTCTCTGGTCTTTGGACATGCTTTGCTAAGTGATCTGGTCCAACTTTGATCTGGGAACAACCAGAAGAATTGTTCAGCCTGCTGCTGTTGTGTAGGAAGGAGAATTTCTTGCCTGAGATGATGTGGAAGAAGGAAAAGGTTTGCTTGGTATCCTCTGACTCAATGAAGCAGACAGCAGATGATGATTTGTCTACACAAGAATCACTGGAGCCTTTTGGACTGATTGTCTTTTTTCTTTTGCTCAGAATGAAGTTGAAGAGTCCTGTCAGCAGCAGCATAGTCCCTATAATATGATAAACTCTTGAATGATATGTAATGAATGATAAAAACATGCCAAACTTTTATGTTGCTCATGTAGGTTACCTTTCTAGTACCTTAAAACATTACTGTTTAGTACAGTTTAACAGTTCAGATACCTATGAGCTGACATAGAAGTTCTTTATAAGCAGCCTTTACACCTCTTCAATTCATTAACTAAAATGCATGCATATCTTTTCTTTCTCATTTTTTTGAATGTTCTTCCAGTGGCACAGTGATCCATAACCTGGATTACTCTGTTTAGTGGTGCAGTTCCAATTTAGGCTTATATATGGTTCTTCATTTAATGACCTTAATGACCTAGAACTTTAAATTAGAACTAATTAGAACTAAAGTGAAAATATTCAGTGAGCGACAGGTCCCTGAGCGAAATTGCCTTGTTGATGCCAGAGGTCAGAGGAGAATGGCCAGACTTGTTCGAGCTAAAAGTAACTCAAATAACTTCTTACAGTAAAGGTATGCAGAAGAGCATCTTTGAACATGCAACACATGTCGAACCTTGAAGCAGATGTGCTACAGCAGCAGAAAACCACAGATGGTGCCGTTCCTCTCAGCTTAAAACAGGCAACTGAGGCTACAATTTGCATGGGTTCACCAAAATTGGACAACACAAATATTGGAAATATGGTGGCTGGTCTGAAGAGTATCAATTTCTGCTGCAACATTTGGATGGTAGGGTCAGAATTTGGTGTAAAAAAACAGGAATGGATCCATCCTGCCCTTATCAACTGTTCAGGTTGTTGTTCGTGGTATAATGGTGTGGGGAATATTTTAACACTCCATAATAATGACACTCCATTTCACAAAGTCACCTGATCTAAGTCCAGTAGAGCACTTTTAAAACGGGGGACTCACATCATGGATGTGCAGCTGACAAATCTGCAGCAACTGTGTGATGCTATCATGTCAATATCGACCAAAATCTATGAGAAATGTTTCCAGCACCTTGTTGAATCTATGCCACAATGAATGAAGGCAGTTCTGAAGGCAAAAGGGGGTCTAATCTGGTACTAGCAAGGTGTACCTAATAAAGTGGCAGGTGAGTGCATATATTTGAAGGTAGGATATAGCCAAGTTCCACAAGGTCCAGCAGTGAAAATGCAAATGATGGTGTTAAAACATTAACGTTACATATTAGCTTTGACAGCACTAAATAATAAATATCACAACTGAGTGTGGGCAATCATCTCCAATTCAAATTTGTTCAAAGGAACATGAAAATTAATGCTGTTAAAGATGTTTTTAATTGCCATATGTGCTATCGGCTAAAACAATCCTGAGACAGTATGTTCATGGCAGATTCAGTGGGGCAAAAAAGTATTTAGTCAGCCACTGATTGTGCAAGTTCTCCTACTTAGAAAGATGAGAGAGGTCTGTAATTTTCATCATAGGTACACTTCAACTATGAGAGACAAAATGAGAAAAACAAAATCCAGGAAATCACATTGTAGGATTTTTAAAGAATTTAATTGTAAATTATGGTGGAAAATAAGTATTTGGTCAATAACAAAAGTTCAACTCAATACTTTGTAACATAACCTTTGTTGGCAATGACAGAGGTCAAACGTTTCCTGTAAGTCTTCACCAGGTTTGCACACACTGTAGCTGGTATTTTGGCCCATTCCTCCATGCAGATCTCCTCTAGAGCAGTGATGTTTTGGGGCAACACAGACTTTCAACTCCCTCCACAAATTTTCTATGGGGTTGAGGTCTGGAGGCCACTCCAGGACCTTGAAATGCTTTTTACAGAACCACTCCTTCGTTGCCTGAGCGGTGTGTTTGGGATCATTGTTATGCTGGAAGAGCCAGCCACGTTCCATCTTCAATGCTCTCACTGATGGAAGGAGGTTTTGACTTAAAATGTCACGATACATGGCCCCGTTCATTCTTCCCTTAACATGGATCAGTCGTCCTGTCCCCTTTGCATAAAAACAGCCCCAAAGCATGATGTTTCCACCCCCATGCTTCACAGTAGGTATGGTGTTCTTGGGATGCAACTCAGCATTCTTCTTCCTCCAGTTGAGTTTTTACCAAAAAGTTCTATTTCAATTTCATCTGACCACATGATATTCTCCCAATACTCTTTTGGATCATCCGTATGCTCTCTGGCAAACTTCAGACGGGCCTGGACATGTACTGGCTTAAGAAGGGGGAGTGTGGTAGGTATGAGGCTGTGGACAGGTGTCCTTTATACAGATAACGAGGTCAAACAGGTATCATGAATACAGGTAACGAGTGAAGTACAGAAGAGCTTCTTAAAGAAGAAGTTACAGGTCTGCGAGAGCCAGAAATCTTGCTTGTTTGTGGGTGACCAAATACTTATTTTCCACCATGATTTACAATTAAATTCTTTAAAAATCCTACAATGTGATTTCCTGGATTTTTTTTCTCATTTTGTCTCTCATAGTTGAAGTGTAGCTATGATGAAAATTACAGACCTCTCTCATCTTTCTAAGTCAGAGAACTTTTTTTTTATTTTTTAAATCAGTATTAAGCCAATGCATTGTCATAAGTAACACATGGTATCTACCTGGTATGATAGCATGCCAGACTAACACTGGATGCAGGAAACACACCACTGACATCATAGTGTAGTACAGGAATTTTTGGAAGCCTCCAACATTAGCCATCTTCTTCCACATGACAAAGAATTTACATGTAGGGGGACAGCTGCAGTGAAAACAAACAAGAGAGTTCAGGCAAAGGTCAATTGATAACAGAAATACCCAGCCTCCTGTTATCTCGCATGTAACTTACGGAAGACATGTAGCCAGAAGAGCATCAACGAAATAGGCCACTTCAAAAACCGTCATCCCAATTGAACAGACCCTTTTGAAAGCAAGAAGCAAATACAAAAGAATTCACTATTAAGTGAAAGATGATATTAGGGACACTGTAAAAAATCTGTTATAGTTTATATTAAAAAACATTTTTTTTAGAGTTTCTGAGAAACAATTTTTTGAGACGAGGCTTTGTTTTAAGTACAAAGCATTGTTTAAAATCTATGATTTATTAAAGATACTGAGGTCTATACAAAGCTGTTATATATTACCCAAAAGCTATGCATTCTGGTATTCAGTTTTTGAATGTAATAAGCCAAGCTTATCTGTTATATTCAATCAGTTTTGAAGACAGTCTCTGAAGGACAGTTATTTATAACAACAAAGAAACCACACAGCACAAAAGCATTGGAAACCTTTATTAGAACCAAAGTTATATACAATGATCTTAGGCTTTAGTCTTTCCCCTGCGTAAGTATTCCATCTAAAAATCTTGTTAAATATTCTGTCATACATTAAACACACAAAAAGCAGGCAAACTTATGTGTTTGGAATGGAGAGAAAGATACAAAAACACAAGTTGCAGAGATATTCATCTGTTTTATTGACCTAGCCATAATTACAAATACAAAATCCATTGATAAACATCAGCTTCATTGAATGCTCTGACTCTGTGGAACACTGTGACCTTATTTTAGCCAGTTAGTAATACAAGGATTCCACTAGCTTGAGATAATTTGTTAAAAAGCGTATTTGCTAATACTGAAATTGTTCAAAGAGAAGTTTTCAAAAAGTAGTCATCAGGCTTTCTAATATGACTCACCACATTTATGTAGTTTTTCTAATAACAAGTAAGGGCGGCACGCTGGCGCATGTGGTTAGTGTGGTCGCCTCACAGCTCCAGAGAATGCTGGTACAATCCTGACCTCGGACTCCGCCTGTGTAGAGTTTGCATGTAATCCTCATGTTCATGTGGGTTTACTCTGGGTGCGCTGGTTTCTTCCCACATTCCAAAGACATGCATTAGGGTAACTGGTCACTCTAAATTAGCTCAGTGTGAATGTGACTGACTTGTATCAATGTTACCTTGTTCCTGTCGTGAATAGCCATTGATGCCGAAAGTGATGGTACATAAAATAAAGCCCAAAGCGTTAATAACAAACAAATTATATTTCTGTTGTATATACAGTCTAATATAATTCATGATAATAACCATTTGCTACAATACCACAACTCTGTGTTTGTTGTTTTTCCACTAGTTTCCACAATTTTTCCTTAAAACCATCTAAGTTCAGTAACAAGGTGAACTTGGATTAATGCTTACTTTTTTACTGAATGTCAATAATGATTTTAAGTGGAACAAGTAACATTATATCTGAGTTTGATAAGCATCACTAAAGCATTTTACTTTCTTAAGTGCATGAAGATGCCTGACAGGCAGTGAACAAATGAAGAAAATATCACAGTAAGCCTTCTTTTAGATTATGCTTTAGTACAAACAAGCACATAACAAAATAATAATTGAGCCTGTGTTTATCCACAGTTTGTACTAAATCTAGCATGTTCCAACATCCCTTTGGTATTGAGTTTCTTATAGACATTTCTCCTGTTCATTCTTGCAGAACCTTTTAGTTTTAAATGCAAGCCCAGACAGATTAAATTATTCAGGATATCAGCCCATAAAAAGAAACTCACAAAAAGATCCTTTTAATATCATTTCCCCCTAGACAATGGTGAGGTAAAATGGAAAGAACAATTAGGCTTTACTTTAGTCTCCCACCTCTGACATTTTTCTCCTGAGCAAAATGTGAGCTACTTTTATATTAATTATAATAAGTTAAATATGGACCATGCAAGTCCATTATGTTATGGTTCTGCACATCCTTAAAACATTCTCATATTTGGAATTTGAATAGATGCCCCACACTGTCTACATTTCACTTTTAACAAAGGCACATAAATGATAAGACATGTTCATGTCTTAAATCATCACTCAACAAACATGATACAAATTTTATACATACGCAAGCTTAGGGTTATATTTTCTAATACATTTTATTCAGCATAAATCATATGTGGCATAGAGCCAGTAGCTGGAAACAGCAGATCCCGAGATCCTGGTTTCAAACCCCAGGCTGGGCTTGCATCCAATAAATGTCTTAAGTTAAAAGCAGTTCTGGCAGTCCTTTAATCTCAGATTTATTTAATGTGTCTTTTTTTTACTATTTGCTTTCCCATAAAGAATTTCATTAGAATCTGAGACAAAGTTGATATGCATATGAATCATAAATTAGAATCACAAGTTCTTCTGAGTGATGATAGCACAACCATTCTGGGAGGTCTCCTGTTCTCAAACAAAGATCACGTTGGACTGAAAGGTAGTTTTATTAGATTACTGAATATAATATAAAATATTTGATTCATGCGGTGAATATGTGGTCATGTAAGTACTTTTCCACTTTACGCTTGATAGTAGTAGTCCCCCTTTCTCAGTGAGCATCTTCTAACAACGTCAGTGGCAGGTGTAAATAAATGCACTGTATAGATGCTCTCTCTTTGTGAAGGCTATTACAACTTGATGCTGTAAACATCATCTGTGTAAATAAATTATCTCCGTATACTGTACAACAAATCTATTAAACAGTTTCCACCATTGATAAACAGTAACTCTTCTTATTGCTGATTGAGAGTACAATGACACCTTAAATAAAAATAACCCTTAAATTTGATGACATTTAAGATGCTTATTGTTCAGTCCATCTTTCTCTTTGTGCAAGAAATCAAGACAGAACCCACTGAAGTCTCTCTTTTTTGTTGCTAAAAATTATAATGGTGGCTTTAAAAAATGAGTAATAGGTTCCAAATAAACACACACAGCATGCATCTGTCTATCCTCGTAAGTACTTTCCATTGACATTACGATTATTGTATTCTACAATTACTAATTCTACAACTAACTACTGAGAGAGACAGTGAGTGAGTGGCTTTTAAATATCACTTGGAACGTATAACTATGTAAAGCAAATATGCATTGAAAAATAATAAAATAAAAGGTTTGAAATAGTCAAAATACTATAAACATTTTCAAGTTATTGTATTTTTGAAGACAGTGTTCTTGTCTTCTCTACAGTGTCATAAATACAATTTTGACATAAAATGCCACTTTAGAGAGGATTATGAGTTGTGAAAGTTTGTGTATGTGACCTAAAATCACTGAGAGGATAAAACCAGACAAGATTAAGACATGAAATGGATGAGATCTGCAAAATTAGCATCCTTTTAACTCTGGTGCTGAGAACACACTACAAGATAACACACATACCTGTAAATTAATTAAGTTTAATTCAAAGATAAAGTGGTCTATTACTAATAATTTCATTCCAATGACAAAAAGTGTTTAGGACATTTTTATATTGAAATCTAAACTATGACCTTTGCTGTTGATACCTATAAAAAATGAAAATAAAGACATATAAAAACAACTGAGGTAAAGGATTTTGCACAGTAGTGCACGTAAAACCAATATTAAAACCAATGTGGAGAAATAGACTCTTTATTTCCTTAAATGCAGGATATGTCTTGAGTGACCAGGGGTAAATACTGTATGAATACTTACAGGAGGTAGACAGCCAGGCTGTAGAAGTCTGTCTGATGCAGCGTTTCCACACCCACAGCGCACAACACTGAGATGAGCAGAACAGAGGAAACAAGTTAAAACTTACACCCAGAGTACACTACATCATGCTTTTGTTAAGAGTTGTGCATATTTATATAGGATTTTCTTCAATTATACATGAGTCCCTTCTTATTTGCTCTGGTGATGGACAGACTAACAGATGAGGTCAGACAGGAACCGCCGTGGACTATGATGTTTGCAGACAACATTGTAATCTGTAGTGAGAACAGGGAACAGATAGAAGAGAACTTGGAGAGGTGGAGGTATAATCTGGAAAGGAGAGGAATGAAAGTCAACTGTAGTAAGACAGGATACATGTGTGTAAATGAAAGGGAGGCAGGTGGAACAGTCAGGCTACAGGGATCAGTGGTCACAAAGGTACATGAGTTCAGGTACTTGGGATCAACTGTCCAAGGAAATGGGGAGTGTGGAAAGGAGGTAAAGATGAGAGTACAGGCAGGATGGAGTGGGTGGAGAAGAGTGTCAGGAGTGCTGTGTGACAAAAGGGTCGCAGCAAAAGTGAAAGGAAAGATTTATAAGAGAGTAGTGAGACCAGCCTTGTTGTATGGCTTAGAGACAGTGGCACTGACAAAGAGACAGGAAGCAGAGCTGGAGGTGGCAGAACTTAAGATGTTGAGGTTCTCTTTAGGAGTGTCTAGGGTGGACAAGATTAGGAATGAGATCATCAGAGGGACAGCACAGGTTGGAAATTGGGAGACAAAATTCGAGAGGGAAGACTGAGATGGTCTGGACTGTGCAGAGGAGGGATAGTGGATATATTGGTAGGAGGATGTTGGCGATGGAGCTGCCAGGCAAGAGACGGAGAGGAAGACCAAAGAGGAGTTATATGGGTGTGGTAAATGAACATATGCAGGGAGTTGGGGTGAGAGTAGAGGACGTGGAGGACAGGGTGAGGTGGAAACGTTTAACTCGCTGTGGTGACCCCTGATAAAGAGAGAAGCCGAAAGAAGAAGAAGAAGACACATGATACGCTAAATGTTTTATTTTACAGTTTGTGTGCAGATTTTAAAGTTATACACTTTGTAGGAAAATAATGAAAATAAAGGTTTTGGTTATTATTTGAAAAGTTTATATTTTGGCATTTATATGCAAGTAAAGGTTTCTACCACAAGATGTCAGATTTTACACAGTATGAAGACGGTGTACTAAATGGGTTACTTTCTACAAAAACAGCCACAATAATAATAATAATAATAATAATAATAATAATAATAATACATGTCAAAGCGATAAACATTTCAACTGAACTGAAACAAAATATGCTAGCATTCCCTGTAATTAAAAATATGGTTTTGATTTCACTTACACTCAAAAAATAACATGAATACTCGTGAATACTCCATATAACTCACTACAATTCACAATGACTGAATTGATAGCAGTGTGTTGTTGATATGCTGGCATGCCATTGGTGCACTATGAACATGTAAAACCAATCGAAAGGCTATGAAAGAACGTAAGACTGAAAAGTTAAGACCTCACAATGTCACGTAAGGTTGAGAAGGAAGAGACAGAAGAACAACCAGGAAAATAAAAAACATATGAGCAATATGGAAATGCAGAACAGCGAGATAGATGGATAGATATGCAGTTAATTCTCAAACAGATAACTGAGAAGCAGAGATATGTTGGAACAAGTATGAAAAATACAAGTTGGCAGCAGCACTGCAGCAGTTCCTCTGATGGGAATCTGAACAAAGAAAGGTTTGATTAAAAACCAAGATAAATATTGAGATCAAATTGAGAAACTAAGTGAAGACAGATAGTGATCTTTAAATTGTAAATAATGCTTGATCCCTATAACTCTGTCTGAGCTGAAACCACAAATGTCAGCATTAACTCTGCATTCCTCCTTGACCGTGAAGAACAATGCATAAATTTGTCTACAACGTTAGGCAAGTCAATGCAAATGGATCGTACTGATTTACGTCAGTAAATACTTCAGATGAGTGCTTGTTTATCACTCACGCTCAGCGACAAGTCCTTACTTAGCCAAGCTCAGAATGCGTGCTACCTTGGAAATCCAGCAGGGGGCAGTATAAGTTACTGTTCTCTGCTGTCGTCACTACAGTAGTTATTATATGTAATGTTTCAAATACATTCATTTGTTACATTACTTTTTTACATTGTTTTTTATAGTGTTAACCAGCATATACCAGCTTAGATTATCATGGTCTTGCTTGGCTGGGTTGAATCCAATACCTCATATGAACTCGGTAGCTCATCAGCTATCTGTTTCCAAATCTAGTAGCCAGTCAGCTACCAACTGATTTTTATTCAAGCCACTCTCAACCTGTTCACTAAAGCAACATCAGTGTTTTTCCTTGGCCTTTCCCAATGCTTCATCTTCCTTTCTGTGCTATTTTCTTCAATTTGGATGTCTCCCATATTTGGGCTTGTCATATCTGTAATATAAGACTCTGGACACCTCAGTCACTCATCACTTTCCATACCTGATAGGGTCACACAAACACACACTTACTCATTCACTCACACATCATGGGACACTTTAGAGATGCCAATTGACCTAAACCATGTTTTAGAAATGTGGAAGGAATTTGGAGTGAGAAAAATGGTCCAATATTCAATAAACTCTAGGATTAGCAGTTAATTTGTCAGGTGTTTTCAATCAATGAGATGGCAATCAGGTGTGAGTTAGCATCTTGTTGTGTTTAAATAGTAGAATAAAGTCTGATCTTCACAACACCTATTTGTGGATGTGTATCCTGGGATGAACAAATGAGATTTCTGAGGACCCCAGAACAAGAGCTGTTGATGCTCATCACGCTGGAAAGGTTTACATAACTATCTATAAGAGTTTGGACTCCACTGGTCCAGAGTCAAGACAACTCAAGCAGTCAGATTTGGTTTAATGAAGAAGCGTTATGTCTGGAGAAAGGAAAACACTGCATTCCAGCATAAGAACCTTATCCCATCTGTGAAACAATGAATTCTGAATTATACCAGCAACTTCTAAAGGGAAATGTCATGACATTTCTCTGTGAACTGAATCTCAAGAGAAAGTGGGTCATGCAGCAAGACAATGACCCTAAGCACACAAGCCATTTGACAAAAGAATGGTTAAAGAAGAATATATTTAATGTTTTGGAAAAGCCAAGTGATAGTTCTGACCTTAATGAAATGTAGGAAGGAGCTGAAGAAAGCAGTTCATGTTAGGAAACCCAGCAATATCCAAGAGTTGAAGCTGTACAAAGCAATGTGCAAGACTTCTCAACAGTTAACCAGAAATGTTTTGTTTCAGTTATTGTCAATTTATGTTTATTTGTTTAATTAGGTTCACTGTATCTACTTTGAGGACTTTTGTGGAAACCTGATTATATTTTAGGTATAATTTATGCGAAATATAGACAGTTCTAATGGGTTACAATATAAACTAAACGTTTCAGGAGCATTTAAACACACACAATATTCTCTCAAGCTAGTTTAACATTGCTACAATGAAAGAAGTTTAGTTCAAGAAATCAGGTGGCACGCTTGAGTCAGTCATGCTTTTAAATTGATATTTTGAATTCTGGAATTTAAGTTTAAGTTTATGGTATTGTACAGTATATTGGTGTATTTTATTATTGTAAATTTGTGCTATACTGCATGTATTTAATATGTTTTGGTTCATTTGTGCTTCCGTTTTAAGATAGTATACCTATGATTTACTACGAACTGTGGTAGCCTAGCGGGTAAGGTACTGGACTATGAACCAGAAGGTCCAGGGTTCAAATCCCCCCTCTGCCAAGCTGCCACTGTTGGGTCCTTGAGCAAGGCCCACAATTAATCCACAATTGCATGGATTGTAAGATTGTATCAATTGTAAGTCACTCTGGATAAGGGCGTCTGCTAAATGCTGTAAATGTAAATGTAAATTTAATGCAGTGACTAAACTTACTAAGCAGTTATCTGCTGTGGCTATGCTACACCCAAGGTGTAGCTCAAGAGTCTTCATTTAAAAACTTAAATATACTTATAAGGATGTGTTAAAGAGACATTCTAAGAGCACATGTTTCTCATGGCATTACTATGAGCAAGAGTGTCTTTCAAGTATGCTGATTTGGATCAGGCTATTGAATTTACTCTATACCAGGTTGCATGGTAGATTGTGTTAAGCACACAGTTCCTGGCAATCAACCAGAGTGCCCAGGTGTCACATTATCAGTAGTGGAGGGCACAAATTGACCATCAAGTGGGCATTTTATCCATTCAAGAAAAGAAAACTTGTACCGGTACTTGAATAAATTCTATAGTGTGACCCAAGTGGCCTCAGTTTAGTATCTAGTGGCCACACTAACAGAAAAAATAAATCTTTTGTGTCCTTCTATAAGACTGCCTTCATCTAAATGTTTTTCTACACCGATAACCCACAGATGACAGATGTCTGCTCTTTTAAATCTGACAAAATAGGCTTCTCCACTCAGGTTTGAACTTTGCTTTGGTTTTATTCATCTGTTCTCTGATTCATGGCGTTTGCCAAACTTGCATGCTTCGTTACGTGTATACATTGTTATTGAATGAGGGTTTTGTAAATGCAAGGATGCTAAGCAGGAAGCGGAGTTTTTTCACTTTAAGTAAGCCACTTTTTGTTTACACCATCCACTTTTTGTTTATGCCAACTAGAACACTTTTGAGATTACTTGTTTGAGATGTTGTGGATGGTATTGAAAGAATATGCCAAATTCATTGTGATTTTCTTTTCCTTTCCTGTTTTCCATCATTCTGAGCTCTGAAACCAGAGGCTTCGCCACATTCACTCGTGCTACAATTATGAGATGAGCATAAAACTCTACTGCTGTGGTACGCACTGACAAAAATCTATATAGAATTGTATAATCTCACACAAATTTGAATGTTGTTACTAACTTTGCAGCTAGCTGTACTATTACTCTTTTAGAGATCTTGTTACCTAAAATTCTAAACACAACTAATTTCACAATTCATAAACAGTACAGTTTGGAGTGGGGTGTTTTGTGAATATTTTCACAAAAGTCTGAGGCCAATTGTGAAAATATTTATTAAGTTAAGCATTTTAGTTAAATACTGTATTTTACATTACAAATATAATGACCCAAAACACACAGCTTTGCAACACCTACTTGAAGACCAAAACCTAAGGGGCTGTATTCATAAAGATTCTAAGACTCCTCTTAGAGAGCTCCTAACTTAGCTTAAAAGCTTCTAGCTAGGAGTTTTAGCTTAAGAGTTTAAGATTTTTAGCTTAAGACAATTTTTTTTTATCTCACTGAGGAGGCAGGGTTCACCTGGTTGCTAGGAATGACACATACTTTTGAAGACTGTGATTGGTTGCCACCCCCATTGCTCACTCTCACTCTCTCTCTCTGACACACACAGAAACACACTGACATAAGCACATTCTTAATTTGGGAAATACTGTATAGCGCATTATAAGCCTTTTAAATGACAGGCATTGGCAATTTCTGCATATTTTACACTAATCACATACACACATTTAGTTGCTTTATTTTATTGACAGTGTATTTACAATGCTGATCATTTTTGTAGCCTGCTTAATCTATTGGATAGCCTATGAACTGGAGGAAATGCGATTCATATGTAGCTTTCATTTCTGTTGTTACACCATTGTTGTGCTGGGTAGGAGATGTGAGCGCAACTCCAAAATCAAGCACAAACATCATTCCTGCACTATCTAATAGTGGCCTTGTCCTCCTTTCCTCTGCTTAAGAGAACTCCTAAGCCTCCTAAAAGTCCTCCACCTTAGAAGCTCTTTTAGGGCTTAAGATGCTTTATGAATAGCTTATATTATTACTATGGTGAACTCCTAACTTTGAGAGGGAAATTTAAACAACTGTAAGATTTTTCTTAGAATTGTGTAACTAAGAGCTATTCTTAGCACTAAGAATCTTCACTAATATGGCCCTAGGAGTGCTGAGGCCATCATATGTTCCACAGTCACCTGAACTAAGCCCCATCAAGCAGTTATTGGTGAACTTGAAGATAGAGAAAGCCAAGCAATCAGTAACATCACAAGATGCCCGTTGGAATATTGTGAAATTAGGTTGGGATAACATGGATCAGCAGATTTTGCACATATTTGTGGATTCCATGCCAGCTCAAGTGTACAACGTCATTACAGCAAAGAGAGAACATACCAAACAATTATACATTCTGAAATGTTAATGAAACTTTTCATGTTTACTGTTATGCTGTTTACATGATTTAAATTATTATTACATTTGAGAAAAATGCCTAATAGAACATTATCACTAGTGATCTCACAAACATATGCAACACTGCTCATATACTGTACAATAATGTGGTTAAAAACATGCCATTTTCAGAAAAATGAACTGTATTAGATAGCAGTAGACTGAATATGTAACAGACTGCAGAAGGCTATAGAACCATGGCCAATTCTCATACCAGATGCCAAACTTACTATTTTTAAATAAATAATTGTTAAAGTTTACAGGTAATGCTCTAGATTTATGTCATCCACACGTGTAGCCTTCAAACAGTAATTAACCTGTCTGAACTCATTTGCACAAACCATCATAATGTATAACAAATCCCGCATTCAGTGGAGTTAGTGGAAACACTTGTGTATCATAAACATACTCTGTCCTTAACACCACATTCTTGGCATGACTTATTGGAATTTGGGTTAAAAAGAACAGCCTCAGCATGAAAACTGATTAGCTTCATCATTTCTGAATCACTCCAATTTGCAGTTTTTTTTCCTCTTGTTTGTCTCACTTGACACAAGTTTTCCCCCTATTGTCTCTTTCCTGTGTTTATGTTTAAATACCCATCTCAAAAAGGTTTCGGCAAATCTAAGTAATGTATCGGGTTATTTTTTTTTTTACACATGAGCCACTGCAATTTGCAGGTTTTTTTCCTTTGTTTGTCTCCTTACTTGACACAAGTTTTCCCTCTATTGTCTCTTTCCTGTGTTTATATTTAAACACCTACCTCAAAAGGTTTTGGCACATCTTAGCAATGTACCATGTTATTTTTAACGCATGAGCCACTCCAGTAATTATATAGCAACCTGGTAAATAATGAAATCATTCTAATCAAATTCACTTTTGGGTAAGGGTTTCGTCAGTCTTTCCCTCTCACTGTCATTTCATGTCATATTTATGCTATAATAAAAAAAAACATGATTTAAACATATGGGCAGCACTAGTGACCCTGGTTAAACGTGTATAATGCACATTAATTACTCTATTGTTCCAATACTTTGCTGCTTTGCTCACCCAGAAAGTTGTATTGTTTTTGTTCATTACTACTTTTTTGGTTTTCATATTCATACAGAATGCATAGGATGCAAATATGTGTTAGTTTCTGATTTTATATCAGTGTTACCTGAAAAGTTTAACCAATTTATTTTCTTTTCATTGGCTCCTCAATATTAAAAAACCTTTCCAGAATCAACCTCAGCTAGAAAATTCCCATTGGTTACCCTTAATATCACTGTTGAGTCAGCATCAGCTTATCAGGATTGAAATCCATATAAAACATTAAATCAACGTCATTTAATATTTTATTCAATATTGTAAACCTAACCATAAATCAATATAAACTCAATTTCAGTTTTTCAACACTGACCACAAATTAATGCTTCTAACCAGTTTGGAATCAATGCCACCCTACTAGTACACATTGTGCAAATAAAACCAAATCACTGCTGTTGTTGACAAGCTTTAAACTTCTGCTGGTCTCACAATCTAAAGTATTTTACAAAGTGCATGGTGCCAAAATACTTCTGCAGATTGACCTCTAAAGCTATCCTACCGTGAAAATGTCCAGTAATGGGCAACAGATGATGAAGTTCAGGTCTCACGTAAAAGAGAAGAATCCAAAGTCACTTTCTTCTGCCAGTGATCCCATTACTCCTGTCCACAAAAGCGGCTATCTGATCCACAAAAGGATTATGGACAAGAACGTTGAGACAGCCAGAAAGGGGTAAAGGGCATGTTAGCCATTTCATGCTATTCTGGAAGGAATAATCCTGTATATGCTAAAATACGAGTATGACCCTAAGAATGGCTTGCATGTGAAAGACATGAAGAATGCCATTATTTGGCATCATGCCACATCATGCTAGATCATGCATTACAAAAAAGGCCCAATGTGCTCTCCATTAGGACAGCAGATTTGAATTGATACCTAAAGTAAAAAAGTGCAGATATCCTGGGACACATCTATCACAAGGCAGAATGTGCACCATCAATCCCTGCAGCAACCAAAATGAGGTCTTGCCCAGATATGCTCTTTTATGTATATGCACCAAACTTAATTAACCAAAATGCAACTCAAGAGTTGTCACAGTTAAACAAAAAGGACATGACTAGGACAGGACATGTGGCTAGGGAACGTAAAGTATGTTGTGTTATTAAGGAGACGGATGTGCCAAAACCAGTGACTTTCTAACTTTTGGTGTGAAAAAGTCCCTGGTTTTAGGATCCATCGCTCCATCAAAAATAGGCTATTTTGTATACGTTTGTATGGATCATTCTAAAAAAGAAAATAACTTACATGTTTTTTTTTGTCTAAGTATACTTAATTTACCAAAAGATGAAATATTCAACAACCTTTTGTCTTTGATGAATATAAAATGATAAGTCACCACTGTACTCAAACTCTTTGACAAAATGTAAATGAATTAAATAGTCTGGGCTGTAATGGAATTGAGTTGTGACTGGATAATACTCAGGGTAAATTAGCTGTGGCACCAGAATTACATTTCTTTAATCCTATTTAACCTGGTCTTCTTCTATCTTTGTGATGTCCCTTTCGCTCTTGTGTGTAAATAACTTACCGTATTTTTCGGACCATAAGGCGCACTTAAAATCCTTTAACTTTCTCAAAAATCGACAGTGCGCCTAAAAATGCGGTGCGTCTAATGTATGAATTAATTCCGGTTGAGCTTTCTGACCTAGAACCGATTGTAGATGGTACACGGCGCTCATAAATCTGTCAAAATGTTTTAGCACGGTCTTGGTAGGTTACGAAGCTTACGGCAACCGTAGTGCGCAGCATCGCGGAGTAATACGGTATGTGCTTCAGCATTAGGGTATGTGCATTCATTCATTCATTTTTGAAGCGGATTTCAAACTCAACGCTATCAGTCACGCAGTACAACACGGACATAGAGCAGCTGTGAGAGAATTCAACATTAACGAATCAATGGTACGGAAGTGGAGGAAGCAAGAAGACGCCCTGAGCCAGGTAAAGACCAAACTGAGCTTCCGAGGGAACTTAAGAGTTTTGTTTCATTTAATGCGCCTTATAACCTGGTGCGCTTTGTGTATGAAAATATACCCGTTAGCAGCCGATCGTTGATATTGCGCCTAATAATCCGGTGCGCTTTATGGTCCGAAAAATACAGTAGTACAGCCAAGCAAGGGCGTAAGCCAAAAAATCTGAAGGTAGAGCTGGATTGCTGCCCTGTTATTTGTGTGCCTTATATATAGTGAGAAAGTTTGAGTTATCTATCCTGCCTGTTGGCACTGCAACAAAAAGAGAATAAAGAAATATAGTTCTGCTCTTGCAGTTCCCCCTGGTTTTGCTCACTTCTTTGCACCAGGTGTACATTATTCTTGACACAGTAGCTTTATGAAATAGATGGAGAAGGCAAATAATGAAGGTTCCCGGGCATAAAATATAGCAGTAATACCTCTGAAACAGTAAAAATTGAAAAAGTATGACAAATTTGGTTGGAAACCTGCCACTCAACTCCAGCCATTTCATTCTTTCCTTTAAACTGTCAAGATTATAAGAGTTTGAAAAATGAAATTCACATTGCAGGTGTAATAATTCTCCCTACACTGCACTTACAATAAATGGGGTCTACTACGCCAACCTACAAGCTGCTAATATTATAGTTTAAAAATGTCAAATGACAAATCACTGGACAATCTGCCACTAATCCAGTTCCTTAAACATAAAACTAATTAAAAGAAGATAATTAATGATATAAGACTTTTTAAAAATATGATGTTCTGCTCTTAATAGGCAAAAACATTATTTAACCATGCCTGAGGTCATATGGTAAAAAGGTGTGTAAAACATTCTGTGGATGGGTTCTTTTCAATGTAGTCATCCTTCTTTATGCCAAACCCACCATACAGTGGTGCTTGAAAGTTTGTGAACCCTTTAGAATTTTCTATTTTTCTGCATAAATATGACCTAAAACACCATCAGACTTTCCCACAAGTCCTAAAAGTAGATAAAGAGAACCCTCTTCAACAAATGAGACAAAAATATTATACTTGGTCATTTATTTATTGAGGAAAATGATCCAATATTACATATTAGTGAGTGGCAAAAGTATGTGAACCTCTAGGATTAGCAGTTAAGTTGAAGATGAAATTAGAGTCAGGTGTTTTCAGTCAATGGGATGACAATCAGGTGTGAGTGGGCACCCTGTTTTATTTAAAGAACAGGGATCTATCAAAGTCTGCTCTTCACAACACGTTTGTGGAAGTGTATCATGGCATGAACAAAGGAGATTTCTGAGGACCTCAGAAAAAGAGTTGTTGATGCTCATCAGGCTGGAAAAGGTTACAAAACCATCTCTAAAGAGTCTGGACTCCACCAATCCATAGTCAGACAGACTGTGTACAAATGGAGGAAATTCAAAACCATTATTACCCTCCCCAGGAGTCGACCAACAAAGATCACTCCAAGAGCAAGGCATGTCATAGTTGGCGAGGTCACAAAGGACCACAGGGTAACTTCTAAGCAACTGAAGATCTCTCTCACATTGGCTAATGTTAATGTTCATGAGTCCACAATCAGAAGAACACTGAACAACACTGGTGTGCATAGTGGGATTGCAAGGAGAAAGCCACTGCTCTCCAAAAAGAACATTGCTGCTCGTCTGCAGTTTGCTAAAGATCACGCGGACAAGCCAGAAGGCTATTGGAAGAATGTTTTGTGGACAAAACACTGCATTCCAGCATAAGAACCTTATCCCATCTGTGAAACATAGTGGTGGTAGTATCATGGCCTGTTTTGCTGCATCTGGGCCAGGATGGCTTGCCATTATTGATGGAGCAATGAATTTTTTCTTCTTCTTCTTCTTCTTATTATTATTATTATTATAGAATCAGAGAATGTCAGGACATCTGTCCATTTCTCAAGAGAAGGTGGGTCATGCAGCAAGACAACGACCCTAACCACACAAGTCGTTCTACCAAAGAATGGTTAAAGAAGAATAAACTTAATGTTTTGAAATGGCCAAGTCAAAGTCCTGACCTTAATCCAATCAAAATGTTGTGGAAGGACCTGAAGTGAGCAGTTAATGTGATGAAACTCACCAACATCCCAGAGTTGAAGCTGTTCTGTACGGAGGAATGGGCAAAAATTCCTAAAAGCCGGTGTGCAGGACTGATCAACAGTTACAGGAAACGTTTAGTTGCAGTTATTGCTGCACAGGGGGGTCACACCAGATACTGAAAACAAAGGTTCACATTCTTTTGCCACTCACTAATATGTAATACTGGATCATTTTCCTAAATAAATAAATGACCAAGTATAGTATTTTTGTCTCATTTGTTTAACTAGGATCTCTTTATCTACTTTTTAAGACTTGTAAGAAAATCTATTTTAAATGTTTTAAATCAAATTTATGCAGAAATATAGAACATTCTAAAGGGTTCACAATCTTTCAAGCACCACTGTAAGTGTTTGTTGGCAATAATCTCTGTTTTTTGTTTCATCTAGTTGTAGAACACATTTCCATTCCCATTAGCATTTCTCAAACTCCGGGTGCTCACATATGTGGTTTGATTCTGATGGTAGTTTTGGAGGCTTGGTGACCCCAATATGTGACTTTTTTGTGTAACTCTCCAACAATGATCCTTGATGATTTTTTTTGCTTAGCTTACCATTCTCACTGTGCACGGGGGCAAAATAAACTTCCTTTCCATTCCTTGTCAAGGCAAGTTTGTTAGAGTACCAGTTGATCAGAACTTTTTAATTACTTCCCTGAGTGTAGATTTGGGATTTTCAGCTGAGTAGCTATTTTTATAGCCAATGTCTGACATATGAAGGTAAACACACTTTTCTCTTATTTGAAATTTGTATCCCCTTGTCTTTCTCATGTTTAAGTTCATAGACACATTCATTAACAGTTTTAAAATGTGTTAAGAATAATAATTTCTTGATGAGAAGAAATAAGACTAAATTTAGTTCAATTAAAGTTTGGTTATTCTCATGTATTCAGTGAGAGATTATGCTAATTCAGTTGTTTTACTCATCTTTACCAGGGGTACCAATATACAGACTGTATACAGAGTATAGGTAGAAAAACTGAAAAACTTACTATATATATATTTGCATGAGAATGAGATTTGCATAAATACTAAAAATGCTTTTTTTGCAGTGCTGCATGTTTTCAGTGAGAAATTCTGAAATAAGCTATTAGTTGAATGGAAAAGCACATCTACAGTGAGACAACAAAGTATTTTGTCAGCCACTGAAGCCACTGAAGTTCTCCTACTTAAAAAGATGAGAGTGGTCTGTAATTATGAGAGACAAAATAAGAAAAAAAAATCCAGGAAATCAAATTGTAGGATTTTTAAAGAATTTAATTGTAAATTAAGGTGTAAAATAAGTATTTGGTCAATAACAAAAGTTCAACTCAATACTTTGTAACATAACCTTTGTTGGCAGTGACAGAGGTCAAACGTTTCCTGTAAATCTTCACCAGGTTTGCACACACTGTAGCTGGTATTTTGGCCCATTCCTCCATGCAGATCTCCTCTAGAGCAGTGATGTTTTGGGGCAACATGGACTTTCAACTCCCTCCAAACATTTTCTATGGGCTTGAGGTCTGGAGACTGGTTAGGCCACTCCAGGACCTTAAAATGCTTTTTACGGAGCTACTCCTTCATTGCCTTCAGTTGTGTGTTGGGATCATTGTCATGCTGGAAGACCCAGCCACGTTCCATCTTCAATGCTCTCACTGATGGAAGGAGGTTTTGGCTTAAAATCTCACAATACATGGCCCCGTTCATTCTTCCCTTAACATGGATCAGTTGTCCTGTCCCCTTTGCAGAAAAACAGCCCCAAAGCATGATGTTTCCACCCCCATGCTTCACAGTAGGTATTATGATACAACTCAGCATTCTTGATCCTCCAAACACGGTAAGTTGAGTTTTTACAAAAATTTCTATTTTGGTTTCATCTGACCACATGATATTCTCCCAGTCCTCTTCTGGATCATCCATATGCTCTCTGGCAAACTTCAGATGGGCCTGGAAATGTACTGGCTTAAGCAGGGGGACACGCCTGGCACTGCAGGATCTGAGTCTCTCGTGGCGTAGTGTGTTACTGATGGTAGCCTTTGTTACTTTGGTATAAGCTCTGTGCAGGTGAGTTTGGAGTCTGACTGTTCGAGGCTGTGGACTGGTGTCTTTTATACAGATAACGAGGTCAAACAGGTGCCGTTAATACAGGTAAAAAGTGGAGGACAGAAGAGCTTCTTTCAGAAGAAGTTACAGGTCTGTGAGAGCCAGAAATCTTGCTTGTTTGTGGGTTACCAGAAACTTATTTTCCACCATGATTTACAATTAAATTCTTTAAAAATCCTACAATGTGATTTCCTTGTTTTTTTTCTTCTCATTTTGTCTCTCATAGTTGAAGTGTACCTATGATGAAAATTACAGATCTCTCTCATCTTTCTAAGTAGGAGAACTTGCACAATCAGTGGCTGACTAAATACTTATGCTATACTAAACTAGCCTATACTGAACTACATATCTAAAACAAAACAAGTGGTCATCATTTTATGTAGTTATAGTGATTAACTTGAATAATATAGCTTTAGACAGTCTTACCTGCAGCAGTAGATATGCCAAGAATTCTGCATGCACACTCCAGTACACCCCACAAACCAGAACTCTCCATTGTCAAAGTGAAAGTGCTGTTCTTTAAAATGTCCTTTCAAAGTAACAATTGGTATTATTTTATTCCATGAGTAAAGGGTACTTAAAGCTCTAGCAGGGTGTAGGTCAGAGCACCATGGCAGTATGTGCCCATGCCTCATAAGCTGTGAATGGCTACTAGTTGAAGTTTTCGCCTGTTAATCTGCATAATAGAGTTTTTGAGGCATTCAGCTGGACCACTCCTGCTGGATTTCCACATTCCACATCTATTCTTGGTGAAGGATAAAACAATGAAAAAATGTGTGAAGTTTTTGATGGTTGGCAGACTGCTCATGGATACATACGCCTACACAAAGAGATACAAACAGTTTCTGGCCTGGCAGAGCCTTCCCGCCAGGTCAGCCACTGTATAGACACGATAGGCGATAAGTGAAGGAGGGCACGCCTCACAGGGGATCACCCCAGGGTTACAACAATGTCCCCTGCTGACCTTGTGATGGACTGGATTTCCATGCTTACACCTGCAATGTGTGCAGGACCCCCCACCTGCAACCCTGACCAGATAAAAAACGCGATTAAAATGTGGGGTGCATGACATGCAGGTGGAAGAAGAGCTGATAAGAAGGAATATATGAAATGATTAATGTTTCAGGTCTGCAGTTCTTACAAACATGTTAAATAGACCAATCCTGACATGACACAGGCACTTTTCACTGCACTGCAGACACCAGCCAAAGGGTACCCGTTTCAGAAATCACACTCGCACTGCCTCTGTCTGTCACAAAATATAATGACAGATAAAAACATTAAAGTATGGCTGTAAAAAAAGAACAACTACATTTGACACACAAAAAATGACTTTGTCCAAGCAACAACATAGAATAAAATGTTCGAATGTTATATGCTGAATGTCTTGTAAAATTTTGTATATAAAAAAAAAACCTTACAAAAGTAAGTACTATTTACTAGTATGCAAATATAGCATATGCTAGTACATATGCTAGTATAGCATATATAACATATATGCTATATACTAAAGCCCTCATGGAAACCACACTTGAGGCTGTATTATTCCGTTGGCCTGGCAAAAGATCTGCTTCAGTTTATAGCTGGTATCATAACTCCTGCTGGGAGGAAAAATGTAAATCTCCTTACGCTTATACAAGGCAACCTTTGTTTTCAGCTTGGCTTCAAGCAATTTCCAGATTACCAGGCATGCTGTGTAATTTCAGGTATGTGTGTGTGCATGTTTGCATGAGCTTTCAAACACATCGGCTATAAACAAGTTTAGATTACAAGATATTCAGTGTTTCCCATCCCAGGATTTAAAAGTCAGGAGCACTGACTGTTTCAGGGAGTTCTTTAGTGTGTACCTAGTAGCCAACCTCACCTGGAACCTCAACATCAGCTCTATGGGACAAAAAGCCCAGCGCCATCTGCATTTCCTCCAGAGGCTGAAAAAGCTTGCTTCCATCCCCCATTCTTAAGACTTTCTAAGCAGGGACTATAGAGAGCACCCCGATGAGCAGCTGCATCACTGGTGTCTGGTTTGGGAACAGCATTGCTACTGACCATAGGTCCCTACAGAGGATAGTAAAGGTCAGACATACCTAAGCCAAACCAAGGTCCAATAATAACAATATCAATACAAGCAACAAATATAAAAGTAATAATAAATGTATTAACATAGGTTACTATGAATAAAACAATGTATAAAGCCATTGGGTGCCACATGATATTTTTGAGTCTGGTTATTGCGTCAAATTATATTCCACTAAGTAAACCACCTCATGATCTAAAAATGGCACCACTCAACATCCGTACCTTCTGGTGGACAATGTCAGTAAATAAACCCTATGGATTTAGTAAGGGCTAAGGCTTACTGCAATATCCCTATTGTACAAATCTGTTGGGATCTGAAAGGGTGGAAATATGTGGACCATCTGGTGTCAAGAATCAGTCAGGAAAAGCAGAACCAGTGCAGTGCAAGTATGTAATGCATACTATACTTCAGAAAGATCAACTTAATCACAATCCTCCAAGAATCTTTAAATGGCTTTACCAAATTTGTTTTAGTTCCAGTGTTTTGTACTGTCTGATTTTTTTTTTTTTTTGCATTAATTTGCACACCATAAAACATTAACCCAGTCCTCAGACAACCACAAATAGTTTGAAGTTCCTAACCTGATTCTGGTGTGTGGTGTCTGCGAGTTAGAAAAAATTCATGAACTCATTCCACCCACAATGGGTCTCTGGACTTCCGCCAACACTGTGTGTGTCCCCATCTAAGAGCTGTCTGCTTTCTTTTATATGGATGTGTTCAGTGGACCATAATTTCTTTTGACCTACCCCTAAGAGAACTAACATTAAAAAGTGTTTCACACAGTTCTGCATGTGTATAATGTATTGCTTGAAGTTCACTACTTCTGCTACAAAATTTAAATAATATTGAAAGTTCTCACTGTGACCATACTTATCTTCTTCAGGTATGCAGGGGAATTATTAATTATGAATTATTACTTCATTTGAAATCATTTGTTCTATAGAATTTTAAAAAGTATGTTTTTTAATGCACAAGAAAATAACATATAGCCTAGAAACATCTCTACATTTGCCTTTTACCTTTATTAAAAACACCTGGATCTATGAATATTGCATTTCCAACTACAGTTGCTTAGTGGTTCAGTGGAGAGCATATGGCTGATCGTGTTTGGAGGATGAAGAATGCTGAGTTGCATCCCAAGAACACCATACCTACTGTGAAGCATGGGGGTGGAAACATCATGCTTTGGGGCTGTTTTTCTGCAAAGGGGACAGGACGACTGATCCATGTTAAGGGAAGAATGAACGGGGGCCATGTATCGTGAGATTTTAAGTCAAAACCTCCTTCCATCAGTTCGAGAGCATTGAAGATGGAACGTGGCTGGGTCTTCCAGCATGACAATGATCCCAAACACACCGCTCAGGCAACGAAGGAGTAGCTCCGTAAAAAGCATTTCAAGGTCCTGGAGTGGCCTAGCCAGTCTCCAGACCTCAACCCCATAGAAAATTTGTGGCAGGAGTTGAAAGTCCGTGTTGCCCAGCGACAGCCCCAAAACATCACTGCTCTAGCGGAGATCTGCATGGAGGAATGGGCCAAAATACCAGCTACAGTGTGTGCAAACCTGGTGAAGACTTACAGGAAACATTTGACCTCTGTCATTGCCAACAAAGGTTATGTTGCAAAGTAAGGTGTTGAACTTTTGTTATTGACCAAATACTTATTTTCCACCATAATTTACAATTAAATTCTTTAAAAATCCTACAATGTGACTTCGTGGATTTTTTTTTTCTCATTTTGTCTCTCATAGTTGAAGTGTACCTATAATGAAAATTACAGATCTCTCTCATCTTTCTAAGTAGGAGAACTTGCACAATCAGTGACTGACTAAATACTTTTTTGCTCCACTGTATGTGTATGACACCTAATTATGGTAGGTTCATCAGTTCATGTACAGTACCACCACCTTCCATGTTTCAACTTTAACCCTAGGGTGCAACGAGTTTATGCTGTTAGTCAGCATTATTGTCAGCAAGTTGTTAGTAAACAAACAAACATCAAAGACCAGTAGGGCAACCAATGGAAAGCAGATGGAAGAAACTATAAATTGCTTTAAACCACTTGTAAAAGGTAAGATATCAGTATTGGAATGGCAATTAACTTAATTATTAACTTAAATTATTTTTTCTGCTACTTATGTAACAACAGTCAAGTGTGAAATTCCACTCCCTTGATTTCATAGAGGCAATGGTAGCTGATAGACCAGAGCTAGATAACTAACCAGCACATAACCAGCTCCAGTGTTTCTGGTGACTTTCTTTCTCTATTAAATCCTGGATGTGACTGGCTTAGATTAGACAGTCAATCTCAAAATGTTCTTTCCCTTTATTTCCTGGAAGAATCTGGGAAGTCTTGTTTTAAACGAAACAATGTTGCTTAGTGCTGTGATTAATTTTAGCTCAACCACTCAATATAACTAGAACCAGTCATGCATGAAGAACCATTTAAACCAGGTTTTTCAAATTTAGAGTTACTTTAAAATAAGATTACATGTGTGGCTCCACTATAACGTCTAATATACAAAATCTAAACAATTCTAATAATCCAAATATCAGCATATTGCATTTCTTTGTTAATTAAATGGTGGCTGCCATTCTATTCTAAATATGCATTCAGTTGTTGCAGTTTGCCTTATCAGTCCCTATCTTCAAATAGCTTGATTTTATTTTAAGGCACTGATTGTATAAAGTATTCCAGTGCACAAATAATGAAATGATAATTACCAAAGGCAATTAGTTGTGGTTATTTGCATTCTAGAAGTAGGAAATGACACGGTTTGTCTTCAAATGCAAAAGTCTTGATACTTCACAGTCTTGAAAGTGCATACTTCACATTTTATTCGAACTTTGACTCTGACTTTAGTTTCGCTCTTAGATTTATCATCTACACCGCCCAAGGAGGTTGGGTCCCTTTTTGAGACTTGGTCCTCCCAAGGTTTCTTCCTATAACACTCAGGGAGTTTTTCCTTGCCACTGTCACCCTAGGCTTGCTCAATTTGGGATTGGACGTAGTTATTAGGAGATAATCTAAACTTGTAAAGTTGCTTTGAGACAATGCTCCATTGTAAAAAGCGCTATATAAATAGATCTGACTTGACTCTTGATCAAACACTCAGAAGCTATCCAGAAGCTATCTGGAAAAACATAAAACCACAATGACAACTCCATCTATTGAAGGTAAACTGTGAGAGGAATTAAGTTTAATATGAATATGACTTAGAGGTGACTGTATATGAGCTCACTAATATTTAACCTGAGCACACCAACTAACATTAAATGCAATATACTAATGCAATGTTTACTTGAGGCTTAAGCATCTTAGGTAGCAGTTTATCATAATAATTGTAAAATTCCCTCTGTAACTGTGTCTGATCCCTTTAATGTGACATAAGGAATTTGAAGGGCATTAGGAAAGCAAACCCAAACAGGAGTGCAGTTTTTTTCTAATTACAAGTCGGTTCAATCTGCAGATTTACCAACTCAAGTATAGACAAAGCTAGATAAGCAATTACATTTTATTAATAATATGTATTTTTTTTGTTGTAATAATTAATGTTGGGCAGCATGGTGGTGCAGCAGTTAGCACTGTCACCTCACAGCTCCGAGACCCCCAGATCGATCTCGATCCCGGGCTCTGTCTGTGTGGAGTTTGCATGTGCTCCCTGAGTCTGTGTGGGTTTACTCCGGGTACTCCAGCTTCCTCCCACATTCCATAGACATGTGCGTTAGGTTAACTGGTGTTTCCAAAGTTCCCATAGTGTATGAATACACGTGCCCTATGATGGATTAGTACCCTGTCTGGGATAGAAAATGAATGAATGAAAGAATGAGTAATTATGATCATTATAATATAGATTGTATTATATATTAGTGGTTAGCGCTCTTGCCTCATGGCTCTAGAGACCAGGGTTTGAGTCCGGGTCTAGTCCTTTACATCCATGTGCATAGTCAGCTATAATTGTTTTTAGAGCTAAAAAATAAAATTGGAAGCTAATTACAATTGGATAAAAATAATCTGCATTTAACAGCTTCCCAACAAGATGCTTGCATGCTTACGGTAGTTAAGTTTCTAATTGTTACTCTGTGCGAAAGTTTCTGGCCCACAGAATTTCCACACCTTGGCAGGCAGCATTCGGTAACACAAAGCAAGGATTGTTATGCCATTATCTATAAGCAATATTCAAATGTCTGGAGAAAAGACAAGTATATAAAACATGTTAAATATGTGTAGTCACAGTCTGGGACTGTGGTAGCCTAGCGGGTAAGGTACTGGACTATGGTCCAAAAGGTCCAGGGTTCAAAGTCCACCTCTGCCAAGCTGCCACTGTTGGGTCCTTGAGCAAGACCCTTAACCCACAATTGCTTAGATTGTAAGATTGTATCAATTGTAAGTCGCTCTGGATAAGGGTGTCTGCTAAATGCTGTAAATGTAAATGTAATGTAAATGTCTACTCTAGCCATGATGATGGCTATTTCTTTCATATTAGTAAGTAAGCTAAAGTTTCAAACAATGCTTTCAGTAAAAAACAGCTTATCTATTTATACAGGTGACAGAAACAATCATACTAGGCCTGTGAAACCAAAGCCAAATTTCAAAGCCAAATCCAGAAATAAAATTTAGACAGGAAAGGAAGGAGGGAACCAGGTTTGTAATGTGACATGTCAGGTGGTTTGAGTGATGGCTTTTTCAGCAGTAGTGTAATATCCTCAAAGACATCTTCAAAGTAACTGAGCTTACTCACTAAGATACTGAAACAAATATCTTGTAAACCTAGCACAGGACTTACAGTATCACTAAATTTAAACTTTGTTTTTAGGGACAAGTAAGAGAGTTTACTAGGAAAGTGACTGCCATTGCATTATATTTTATTTCTTCCCAATTTTTGAATCTCATATTTTGGTTAGGGTTGTGGCGGGGTCCAGAGCCTATTTTGGAATTCACAGATTGCAGGCGAGCACTTACTCTGAATTGGGTGCCAGTCCATCACAGGGGTCAGTATTGCAGTGCCAGAGCATGAGCACCAACAAGCCAACAAATTGCCTACACAACACTTAAGCGCCATATTACTTATGATACTTGATGATCTAATATGGTCTGCCAGTCTATTTTCATATTATTTAATTTTTATACGTTGGTCCAACACTACCTTGGATGGACTGGTGCTCCATCCAGATGAGTATTCCCACCTTGTCTGGGTTATTGCAGAAGATTGATAAAAATATTAACAATCAAATACAAAATGTTGTTACCACATGTATTCAATGTAGCAGCCTCTAATAACCTCTTATCCTCAAATCAGCTGTTTGTATCAACTATCATATAATCTATCCCATGCCTATTAATTCATGCTCTTCCTGTATAATATGTGAGCCGTGTGAACAGTGATGCGTGAAAACTGGCGCCTTCTTCAACCCACTAGCAGAAAGCCTTATCTGTAATAAGAGACACATACCACTTATGAAACAAAATCCATTAATCTTAGTGCCATACAGAAGACAGACTTAAATTAAACAGAGTACCACATAGTGACAGACTGTCAGAGCAACAACAGGCAGTGCTTTTAGTTATAAGGGTCATTCACTTTTGCCTTTACTATAGCAACATTGCATTTAACCAAGCACCTAATAGCACCATTATGCTAATGACCACATATTAAGCACAGCCAGCTCTCAGCTCTGAAGCCCCATTACTCAAGAAAAAAAAAGAGTAAAGGCCTGCAGCACAGGTTTGATCCTTATCTAAACACAAGTGAGGAAGCTGGAGCTGAAAACGCCGTTATAAAAACAAACTGCAGAACACATGAGAAAATGAAAAAAGATTGTTGCAAGGAAGCATATCGTGACATCTTTCTTCTTTTGATTTAGTAGCTTAACCTGCAGAGGTCTGATTGAACATGTCCATAGAACTTAAGGTTTATAATAACAAAACCCCCAAAGGTTGTCAACAATCTGAAGGTAATGCTTGGAACTCTCAGTGCTGCCAAACTAAAGCTGCATTTTTGCTCCACCTCCTTACATTTAATCTCATTCCTTGATGGACCTTCTATTTATTACTGCCTGAACTGCATTTAATCCTGATTACAACAGAAATGTTATCTTGATCCATGAACATTTCACTTAATGACTTTTAAGATTTGAATTGTAATAACCTTCAGTCATCAAAGCACACTGCACTGCAAAAAGGGAAAACAAATGGCAAGGTTATGTTTCTTCAAATATAAAGTCTTGCGCAAACGTTTTGGAAACCCCAGTCAAATTACACGTTTCGCTGACTTCTTAATAAAAGTAACTTAATACAGCCCTTTCATGGAACACAGTTCAATAACATTTGTGTGCAATGTGTAATGCATACACTTCAAAACATATTTTAAACATAATTAAACATTTTGCCATGTGCAGAATGCACATTTGGGCGCCTTTCCAGGAGGTCCACTTAATTTATTTATTAATCATTCGTTAAAATTTACAGAAATATGCCACACTTAGAGTTTCCCCCTTGTAGAGGTACAGTTTCTTTTCATTTCTGTATTACAACCACAAAAATTCCAAAAACCACAAAAACCACCATTAAAATTCCTCTCACTGTTAAATCACAATAAAAATAATACAGTTTAGAAATAAAACTATAGAATGATTTGTCATGGATCACTTTCTGTACATCATCTATGGCTAAATACTAAAATAAGAAATCGCTAGTGTGCTGTACCAGGCTGCATGCTTACTAAGACGATTACGCTTTTCTACCTAACAAAAATTAAATCTGCTTATTAATGTGGTCATTACATGCACTATATAAATGTCACAAAGCTCCAGTGTGGTTCTGTAAGTATAACTTATTGTGGTTACTGTACTTTTTGTATGACAAACCATATGTTTTCAATATAATAGCTTAATAGTAGTTTAAGGTAGGTATTGTAATAGCACCATGGTTATTATGAGAACGTGAGCAGCAGCCAAAACTTCATAAAATGCACCTCACACAGTGAGGACACATGAATAGCACTGACCTTGCCTTTCAGCAGTGAATGATGAATGATGGCGAATGTGAAGTGGCATTAGCAGATGACAGTACTGAGGCAGTCTTTTAGAGGAGGCAGCTGCTTAGTGTTTAATACTGAGCCAGACCCACCACAGCACACAATCACAGAACCACAAGTCTGCAATCCAGACACAGCTGCTTTTTGATTTGGTATACATTTTTCTCTGAGTCCATGAGCTCTTCATTCACTACATCAGTGTAAATGGCCACAATCGACCCGGGTAAAAGGTACTCCTGAACTCAAGACCACAAGAACATGTTACAGTAAGAATGTCATTGCTGAAAATGGTGGGATCTGACAAGAATGCCAGACAAGGATTGAATTACAGCAGAAAATCTAGCTTTGTCATGTCATGAGGAATCAAACAATATAATTCCTCTATCAGTTATACAATGCTGCGGAACATATTACTCACAAGGTTTGGTCATAGACATTTATCTAAATATTCTTTACATAATGACTTCATGTTATGAACTGGAGAAATTAAACCATTCCTGTGAGATATCAGTTGAAATAACCTGAGGACACAATAACCAAGAATTAAAGCAATACCAGGGAAGAATACAGATGCAGTTTGAGGAATAATCAAAAGCAGCTACATAAATGGACAACACTGTGACATTTAAATTTCTAAAAAAAAATTCTGTATATGTATCAATTTCTATACCCCAGACAATACTAGCAAATGCCTAGGAACTCACCATTACCCTCATTAACAATGTCTGAATCTTTGCAAATACTAGAACATGCAATCTGGAAAGGCATTTTGGTCATCAAAACATCCCATAATATAAGGTCAATTAGCTACTGCTTTTCATTGTAATATTAACAGTGATTTATTTAAAAGTAACCAACCCTGGCAAAATATACATTTACGATATCATTCTCTTGCATGTAACAAAGGTATGCAATAGTGTGCATTATGTGATTTGGTTAGCAGAGCAGCTAATAAAGCTTCTAATAAAGTACCTTGAATTTACATTTACTGAGCATGACTTACAACTGGTAGAATTCAAGCAAAGAGCCACGCTGAAGGGACAAGCAGTGACAACTTTGCTGTCCTGGAACTTGAACTCAACCTTCTGGTCAGATTAGCACCTTAACATCTACCCCACCACTGTCCCTGCACTGCATTAGACATGGGTAGAATTGAGCGGGATTTCAAGATCTTGATTGACTTCACTAAATTCTCATTGATTTATTCAAAAGTAATCAAACGCTTAAAGATACCACAATATTCTGATATTTTTAATGTTAAATGTATTTTCCAGGGTTCTTTATGATTATACTGAGAAACAAATACTTTGCTTCCTAAATACTTTTTTATTTTCTGGATTTTGGGCTGATGATCATGAAATTCACCTTAAAAGTGTCCTACTATATGTACTGTTTAGTAGATATAACCTAACCATCATATTTTAACTCTACCAGTGCACTGCCCACAAAGCAAGCTGTACATACATGCAGATGCTATGCAAATGTTGCCTTAGGTATGTCTGGGCATGCTTAGTCATGTTAGTTGCTGGCAGGCAGGCTATAAAATCTGCTCACATTTACTGGTGCTGTTTGGATGCATGTCCACACACATGTTCTTCACACAATTGCACAGTCAGGATACTATACAAAAGGATTTACTTTCTTCAGGAAGATTTAATACAGCAGAAATGTCATACAATTGTCATAAACTGCTACGATACATCGTTACATCTATTGCAAGTATACACTTTAAAGCTCAAAGACACACCCTGACTGCACTTATTAAGAAAGCCTATGAGGATTTCTTTGGATGTAAAATTGGTAACCAAGACAAATCCAGGGCTCCTCACATTTGTTTTGCAACATGTACAGTCACCCTGTGAGCTGGGCTCAGAAGTACCAAGTCAGTGCCAATTGCTGTCACAAAAAAGATGGCGAAACCAGATGGAACAAGTGACGGACTGTTATTTGTGTCTGACAAATGTATCTGGGTGATCTACTGAAAATAAGAAATCTGTTGAATACCCCAGTCTTCCTTCAGCCGTAAGAACATGACGACAATTTGCCAGTATCATAGCCACCACTGACACGGACGTGACTTTTCCAGACAAGGAATTACTTCAGAAAGCCACATTTTCACAAATAAACAAACAGTTAAAGCAACTTAACATGAGATAGCCTTTGCCGTTTGATTTCCTTAAATGTTTAAGTCCTGTGGGTAAACTTGTTTACAGCTTTTTACAGAAAGAAGAGTCAATCTTGTTTCGCTCACTGGTAATGGTAATGAATTGAGGAATAGATGAAAAATGTTTCCCAATTCGTTTTTGTTTAATGTGAAACCAAATATTCTCTATAGAGTTCAAATCTGGACTCTGACCAGGCCAAAACATAAGCCTGATTTATTTGTTCTCAAGCCACTTCTTGGTGGTCTTTGCAGTTCGAGCATTAGCATTGTCTTGTTGAAAAATGCGTGATTGTTCTTTTAAAAAAAAAAAACTTTTCAGTTGTGGGAAGTAAGCCTTTCTGTAATATTTTCCTGTACTTCAAAGTATGAATTGACTTTTCATAGTGAATTGTGTCTCTTGGGACTCATGAGACTACACATTGTAGATCTCTACACCTCTTTCTGTTGACTGTCACTCTGGTTCTATTTAAGAGCTTGTTTTCAGGCTTGTGATATGCTGCATCAGGTATAGCAGATTACCAACCAGTGGCTAACCTTTTAAGGGATAAAAAATAATTCAGAAATGTTTTGGAAGATTTTGAACACCCAGACGTGTGTTCCCACTGCAGCAGTAAGAACCAGATGATGGCACAGGACTCAGGAGTGCATTATCTTTCTTCTCACTAATTTTCTGACCAATGGCTTGTTGTTAGGACAATGAAAAGCTGTATGTTTTGCACTTTTAGGTTTAGCCCAGGAGAGATTATCATTTGGAATCTATGCCATTACAAAATAATATCTGTTCAAACAAATAAAAATGTGCAACTACGCACAGAGAAAGGTTAATGGACGTCCAAGTCTAGCCACAGGGCGCAAATATATTTGATGTTAAAAACATGACTATAAACATTTGAAAGTACACAGCAGATGGGGTTTTGCAACTTCCAACATGTGATTCATCATCCATACACTACATCTTTTGTTATGACTGACATACAGTGGGTTGAAAAAGTGTTCCCCTTCCTGATTTCCATTTTTTTTTTTTTTGCATGTTTGTCACACAAGTGTTTTGGAACGTGAAACCAATTTAAATACTAGTCAAAGACAACACAAGTTTTTAAATGAAGGTGTTTATTATTAAGGGAGAAAAAATCCAAACCTACATGGCCCTGTGTAAAAAAGTGATTGACCCCCTTGTTAAAACATAACTTAACTATGGTTGCCGAGATCCACAGAAATTCAGGAATAATTAAGAAAGAAAGTAATTGAGATCTATCAGTCTGGAAAGGGTTATAAAGCCATTTCTAAAGCTTTGGGACTCCAGCAAACCACAATGAGAGCCATTATCCACAAATGGCGAAGACATGGAAGAATGGTGAACCTTCCCAGGAGTGGCCGGCCGACCAAAATTACCCCAAGAGTGCAGCAACGACTCATCCAAGAGGTCACAAAAGACCCCACACCAACATCCTGCAGGCCTCACTTGCCTCAGTTAAGGTTAGTGTTCATGCCTCCACCATAAGAAAGAAAAAGGGCAAAAATGGCCTGCATGGCAGAAAACCACTGCTGAGCAAAAAGAACATTAAAGCTCATCTCAGTTTATCCAGAACACATCTTGATGATTCCCAAGACTTTTTAGAAAACCTTCTGTGGACTGACAAGACAAAAGTTTAACTCTTTGGAAGGTGTGTGTCCCATTACATCTGGTGTAAAAGTAACACAGCATTTCAGAAACAGAACATTATACCAACACTAAAATATGGTGGTGGTAGTGTGATGGTCTGGGGCTGTTTTGCTGCTTCAGGACCTGGAAGATTTGCTGTGGTAAATGGAACTATGAATTCTGCGGTCTACCAAAGGAGAATGTCCGGCCATCTGTTCATGACCTCAAGCTGAAACAAACTTGGGTTCTGCAGCAGGACAGTGATCAAAAACACACCAGCAAGTCCACCTCTGAATGGCTGAAGAAAAACAAAATGAAGACTTGAGAGGCCTGGTCAAAGTCCTGACCTGAATCCTATTGAGATGCTGAGGCATGACCTTAAATGGGGCATTCATGCTCCAATGTGGCTAAATTACAACAATTCTGCAAAGATGAGTGGGCCAAAATTCCTCCACAACACCACTGTATGTAACAAATGCTACCATCAGTAACACACTATGCCGAGAGATACTCAGATCCTGCAGTGCCAGACGTGATCCCATGCTTAAACCAGTACATGTCCAGGCCCATCTGAAGTTTCCCAGAGAGCATATGGATGATCCGGAAGAAGATTGGGAGAATATCATGTGGTATAATATCAGAACTGTTTAGTAAAAACTCAACTCGTCATGTTTGGAGGAAGAAGAATGCTGAGTTGCATCCCAAAAGCACCATACTTACTGTGAAGCATGGAGGTGGAAACATCATGCTTTGTGGCGATTTTTCTATAAAGGGGACAGGACGACTGATCCGTGTTAAGGGAAGAATGAACGGGGCCATGTATCGTGAGATTTTAAGCCAAAACCTCCTTCCATCAATGACAGCTTTGAAGATGGAACATGGCTGGGTCTTCCAGCATGACAATGATCCCAAACACACCGCTCGGGCAACAAAGGAGTGGCTCCGTAAAAAGCATTTCAAGGTCCTGGAGTGGCCTAGCCAGTCTCCAAACCTCAACCCCATAGAAATGTGTGGAGGGAGTTGAAAGTCCATGTTGCCCCAAAACATTACTGCTCTAGAGGAGATCTGCATGGAGGAATGGGCCAAAATACCAGCTATAGTGTGTGCAAACCTGGTGAAGACTTACAGGAAATGTTTGACCAACAAAGGTTGTGTTACAAAGTATGTTGAACTTTTGTCATTGACCAAATACTTATTTTCCACCATGATTGATAATTAAATTCCTTAAAAATCGTACAACGTGATTTCCTGGATTTTTTTTTCTCATTTTGTCTCTCATAGTTGAAATGTACCTATGATGAAAATTACAGACCTCTCTCATCTTTCTAAGTAGGAGAACTTGCACAATCAGTGGCTGACTAAACACTTTTTTGCCCCACTGTAATTGTATAGGGTTGGATATATATAACCGAAGAACCGTTAAACAAGAATTCAATAATTAATCATCCTAATTATGCCACTGATTCTAAGTCATGTCGAAACATGCATTCTAATGTCAAAAACCCACAACTGGCTTGGTGTAGAAATCCTTAAACTGTTACACTGGGAACTGTTTGCAATTAAACTGCTTTGATTTCATCCATGATGATCTAAAGAAATGTTATGTTTAGTCTCTGCTGCAACATGTCAATATCAATTTAGTATATTATCAGTTAATACCTTAATTAGGTGTGTGAGTATAAGGCATGGAACAGAGAAGAGTCTCTAATGAACCAGTTTGCTGTCATTGGGATAATTTGTCAACAGAATGAATGAGAGTGGATTGTTCTGTCTCGGAGAACACTGAATGCAATACCATCATTTTCCCCTGTTGCTATAACAAACTACAGGAGTGTTTTTACAGACAAGAAACATGCTTCCAAAGTTCCCTAAATAAAATGGCAGTGTCTTTTTATTGAAGCATGAATAACACATAACCATGCCAGTCAGAAATGCCTAGTATCTGCTAAATTGACCAAGAGTAGCTGCTTGAAGCTTGGTGTAGAAAGGACAGGAGTGCACCACAGCCCCCATAGCATATTTAATTTCCATACCTAGATGTCCTTTGAAGTGGAGGACAGGTGAGATCGGTAGAAGTTACATTAGTGCTGGGTAAGCTGCTATACCAAATGTAGCTAACGTACAAAAGCTTTTTCTAAAGCGAAATACAGTCAGACTACTGAGTGCTGGTCATCTACTCAGTGGCATAGCCACAAATTTGATTTTGGGTGGGCCTTGACAAAATTGGGTGGGCACAGTTTTTACAGTTCTCGCATAAGCAAAACATAATAAAATAAAATACAACTGATGTCTGTTTTACCATTCTAAAAGGCCGCAATGAAAATGGTGATTGGATGAAACCACTGATAAACTAAGGAGTTTTACTGACCACAGCATTTCTAAATAGGATATTTACCTTTTTTCTTACTTTTTTCAAGTAACAACTGCATCGTGAACACATAGGTCATCAGACATTCAATTTAGTGATGTGTAATCAAAATCTAAATCCGTGTATAGCCAAAATTAATCAGAAAAACAAACAAACAAACAAGTCCTTAACAACGATCAGGTGCATGACAGCTTAGATGCCATAATCGCAACGAGCCATCTGTTCATTTATTCGACTAATTAAAATATACCATTAATAACACAATCTACAAGTGACACATTACAAAAGGTGAATGAATATTTACACTGAAATGCACAAATGATCCGACCTGAGTAAATGATTTATTACAAACGGTAGAACCGTAGATAGAACCGTAACTCTTCAACAACGAGTTTTATAAACGCTCAAATAAATGGCTATAGTGGTCATTTTTATTTCAGTTTTCATTGGGTAGATACGGCCCTGAACCTATTCCCAAATCAGTCGGTGTGTGGAGACGACTCCGAAACTGTTTGCCACAGATGCAGTGTTGATTGGATACAAAATGCACATTAATGAAATAAAAATAGGGGTTCTCAGTGCTAAACACAGAATTGGTAAAAAAAAAAGGAACTATGCCAATCCCTTTCTACTCGGAAGGTTAACCGCTTTAATACTTGAGGCAATGCTATTGCCCAACACTATGTTCAAAGCAGCCACAAAAAAGATTTGTGTCAGCAAAAGATCTAACTTTTTAAAAGAAGATCCACGTTTTAAAAATTGTGGCATTATTAAAAGATCAGGACCTTGTTGTAGAGCATCAGAGATTTAAGTATCCCTTATGTTAAGTAACCACTTTACCCTGGCCACAGTCAACGTGGATCCAGAATCTTGGTGCAAGGCACAGTGTTGGTTTGTAGTTTATTATTAAAAGCAGTTTTTCCAAGTTTAAGTGTATTTTGCGTTTGAAAACTATTTTCCCTTCTCTAACACGTGGACTAAACCTGGTAAATAACACTGAATTAAAACAGACATATGCAGGCATGAGCATGGAAATCACCTAACTGTGATAGACTCTCACCCCTCCAGGGCAAAGACTTTTTTAATGGCAGGCATATAAAAACATTTCCCAATCCAACAGTGTCAGTCATCATCTAGGTATCTAATAGACTTTCACTTTACTCTTGCAAGTCTTTGTATTTGGATTCTAGTGACATGAATTATAATTATCAAACAAACATCACATCGTACAGATAGATTCTTTACAATCACACACACAAAAAATCCTGATTATGTACTGGATATAAACTATGCTTCTTCGAACATTGACATCTTATGTGATCTGACCAACATCTCCAATGACTTTCATATGAACAGGCAAAGACTTTTGCCATATCTGAGACTGAGGCAGGCACACGAACAGATAGACCTCTGTGGAGCCTCTGCCCTTTTACTCTCAGACCGTATAATTGCCCCTTCAGCTGGTCGGTATAATATTTATGTTTTATATGGTCTTCAGGTGGTTCTCAGTCATGAAAGGTGTGAACAGAGTCTCATTCACAGCTGTACTGGTTCCAAAAAACATGTTTTGGCACGGCTCAGCTCAGCTACGACCCAGCAGTATGGTGGATTAGGTTGGCTTTGGTTCCCATTATTTCATCACTCTTGATGCCTCCTATTAATTTAACTCAAGTCACAGATTACATGCATCACCACAATATTCAACAGTTAATTACAGTAGTCATATCACAACAACATTTTACAATCATATTTAAAAAATCAGCTATGTTGACAAGCTCAGATGTGTCAACTGAATACTAGCTAACGTAATTACTAGTTTTGTGTGTTTAACATTGCTAGAGAGTTTTAGTTATGTTATTTGTGTAATTAGGTTTAGGTTCATTTCGAGTAAGACAGTAGTTTTCCCTGATCCAGTAGAGATCATTTGGTCTAGTGGCAGGTACATTTTATCTCATAATTCTTTTAATACCCATATGTGTTGGTTCCTGGCAAATTTCAATGACTATGAGCAATATTTCTGATTCCTGTGGCCCTTCTGAGCAAATAAAATATGTATAGGGATATAGGATATATTATATTATATATTATATGCTGTCATTAACAGGTTAGTTAACATTTTCTTGTTTGTCCCATTTTTTCCCCCATTGAGCCTCTACCACCCAAAATAATTGTGCATGGGCCTGGATTGAGGGCTGCCATCTACTCCCTCTTACTTGAAAGTGGAATTGAAATAGAAACTCAATGGTTGCTAGATCTGACTGCCATTATAAAGTGATTCCAAAAGTCTAGTGGCAGGTGGCACGGTGGTGCATGTGGTTAGTGCTGTCGCCTCATAGCTCCAAGTTCCTCGGTTCAATCCCGACCCTGAACTCCATCTGTGTGGAGTTTGCATGTCCTCCCCATGTCTGCATGGGTTTACTCCAGTTTCCTCCCACATTCCAAAGGCATGCATTAGGCTGAATGGTCACTCTAAACTGGTCCATGACTAGTGTGTTGGTATTACCTTGTGTCTGTCGTGAAAATAGCCAGTGACGCTGATACAATGTTAAAGACTAATAAACAGTAAACAAACTAAAGTCAAGTTTATGGTGCATTCTGGCCATCAGCAACTTTCCCAGTGGACTGGTTGGACTGGATCCCACTGGATCCCAATGGACTGGAATCAGTAATTTTCCCAGTGGACTGGTTTTGTAAAGGCCGATATTTTTTCCCAACCCCAGCACTATGTAATCTATTTACAGATATTCAATAGGTTATCTTAGCTGCAGTGACATGGCTTCTGCTATATGTAATAGCAGGTAGCAGCTGCTATTACTGCTGAAATATCTAGCACTCATTACTGAAACATGGATGAAAAAGAAAACCGGCAGGCGGTGCAGGGAAGGTGTGCCAAATAGGCTTTTCTGACTGACGCCGTTCTAAGTGAATGGATTTATTTAAGCAGTTTGAAAGTCATGAACAGTACTGAAGAGGCAGAAACACCAAAGAGGAGGTGTGACCAGGGAGGAGGTACTTTGTCATGATTGCATGCGTTGTGCTGTGAAGTAGCTACGTGAACTAACTAAAGAACAAAACGTTTTTGTTAACCTTAGGGTGTCAATAACTAGAATCTTACTGCAGGTTTGAAATTTCCAAGGTTTAACTAGTCAGACTCAGTACACAAACATTTATGCTAAAGTGTATTTCTGTAAATGGGAAAAATAAACATCAATTCTTTTTTGGTTCTGTTGTTGGCTACACCGCAATATTATTAATAATTCTGAAAATAAAAGGAGGCTATTAAGTCAAATTAGATACCAGGTGAGATTAATTCAACTTGGAATTTTTTATTTGTGTGGGTATGCACAAACAATAGGGGAAAAACCTTGAAAATTTATTTCATTATTTTATATATACAACCTCAAATCAAGTTGGGACAGTATGGAACTAAAAAAAATAAACACAGTGTTTCTTATATTAAGCTGGACTTTTTTATTGCAGACAGTATGAAGCCATATATTTCATGTTTTGTCTGGTCAGCTGCATTTCATTTGTTAATAGCCATCAATTCCTACATTTCAGTTCTGTAACACATTCTAAAAAAGTGTGGGACAGTGCAGCATGTACCACTCTGTAATGTTGCCATTCCTTCTCACAACACTTAAAAGATGTTTTGGCACTGAGTATACCAAGCAATGAAGTGTTCCAGGTGTTATTTTGTTCCATTCCTCCTGCAAACATTAATGTGTACAACCCTACAGGACTGTCATTGTCACATTTTTCACAACCCATAGAATGACAGAGCCTGGCTTTTGGACTTGTTGCTGATAAAAGTCTGGTTGGTCCTGTGTTTTGGTCCGGAACAGACGGTATCCATTTCTTCCAAAAAAGGACTGGAATACTGATTCGTCTGACCCCAATACACGTTTTCACTGAGGTCCATTCCAGATGCCTCTTAGCCCAGAAAAGTCACATGGCTCTGGACATGATTACCATGAGGCTTCTTTTGCAAAATAAAGGTTTTGTAGTTCATAAGTTTGCCAAAGTAATCCCTTGCCCATGTGGCTCCATCAGATATTAATAAATGATGGCTCTTGATGCAGTAACATCTGAAGGATTGGAAGACATGAATGTTCTGATTAGGCTTTCATCTTTTACACGCTGAAATTCTTTAAAACGCTCATATTCTTTAAAACATTTAATGATATTATGCACTGTAGCAAGAGATTTGCCCACAGCTGGGCATGTAGATTCTCCACACTCATAGTTTGCTGAAGCTGGTGTCCCAGTTGGTCAAATAATTGCTCGATTGGTGGTAAATCTGGTGACCGGGCAGACCAAGGAAATATTGCAATCTGGAGGAGACATTCCTGGGAAACCCTTGCCATGTTTGGCCGAGCATTATCCTGCTGAAAAATGCCAGTTGGAAGCACTGCAATGAGGGACAACACATACAGCCGCAGGATGTCCTGCACATATCGCTGATTTGTTAGTGTCCCTCGTATCACTACTAGGGGTAACCGACTGTCATATGCAATGGCTACCCAGATCACCACAACAGCAGTTGGGGTACTGTGTTGCTCCTGTTACGTTCTCCTGTTACGACTGCCTGGCGATCGACGAGAAACATCCAAATTCTAAATATGAAAATCCCGCATAAGAGACTTATCCAAAATGAAAGATGCCGGAACCCAGCAACGTTCCTCGGGCCCGTAACCCTCCCAATCGACAAGGTACTGGAACCCCTGATCATGGTGACGGGCCTGAAGCAAACGACGGACCGTAAAGGTCTCGTCTCCGTTGCAAACCCGGGTGGGTGGTGGGGGTCCGACCGGAGGGTTCAGGTCCGAGGAAGCCACCGGCTTAATCTGAGAGACGTGAAAAGAGGGGTGAATCCGCATATGACGGGGAAGTTTCAAATGAACCGTAGAATGGTTAATAGTTTTGTCGATAGGGAAGGGACCGACATACCTGGTTGCCAGCTTTTTGGACTCCACGTTGAGGGTAATGTCCTTTGCCGAAAGCCAGACCATCTGCCCGGGGTGTATTCAGGAGAAGGTCTGCGTCAACGATTGGCGAACCGCTGCGTGGAGTCCCGAGCCCTAAGGAGGGCTTGCCGAGTGGCTTCCGAGATCTTGCGACACTTTTGGAGATGGTGGTGGACAGAGGGAACCATCTCGGAAGGCTCCAGGTCAGGCACGAGGGAGGGCTGTACCCCAGAGAGGCCTCAAAAGGAGAGATTCCAGAAGCAGAGCTGGGCAGAATGTTGTGGGCGTATTTGGCCCAGCCCAGATGCTGGCTCCAGGTGGCCAGGTTGTTCGAGCACAGGCAGCGCAAAGTGGCCTCGACCTCCTGATTGGCCCGTTCAACCTGCCCATTGAACTGGGGGTGGTAACCCGATGTGAGACTGGGTGAAGCTCCAATGGCCCAACAGAAGGCCCTCCAAACCTGAGCCGAGAAGTGAGGACCACGGTCAGAGACAATGTCCAAAGGAATACCATGAATCTTAAATACCTGATTAAACAGGATCCGGGCTGTCTCCATGGCCGATGGCAGCTTAGGTAGCGGGAGTAGACGGACCGCTTTGGAAAATTGGTCGATGACGGTGAGAATGACGGAGTGACCATCAGACGATGGAAGTCCAGTAATAAAATCCACAGCAGTGTGTGACCAGGGTCTACCAGGGACCGGTAAAGGCTGCAGGAGGCCCACCGGGGGCTGATGGAGGGCCTTACTGCAGGCACGGTGGCACAAGCCGCCACAAACTGCCGAGTGTCCACGTCCATCTTATTCCACCAGAAATACCTCTTGATAAGGGCTAGGGTGCGATGGAACCCAGGATGAGCTACGAATCGGGAGTCGTGCCCCCATTTAAGCACCTCTGCTCTAGCAGCCGATGGCACGTACAGGAGATTAGGAGGTCCACCCCCAGGGTTGCTGGAGGACTGGTGGCATAGGGCATCCGGCTTGGTGTTCCTAGAGCTGGGGCGATATGTGATGGTAAAATCAAATCGAGCAAAAAACAATGCCCACCTGGCCTGATGGGAGTTGAGTCTTTTGGCTGACTGGATGTAAGCCAAATTTTTATGGTCCGTCCAGACCAGGAACGGCTGTTCAGATCCCTCCAACCAGTGTCTCCACTCCTCCAGTGCCATCTTGACAGCGAGGAGTTCCCGGTTACCCACATCATAATTCACCTCAGCAGGAGTAAAAGAAAGCGCAGGGGTGCAACTTGTTATTCTTACCCCCACGTTGAGAGAGGACTGCGCCTGCCCCAAAATCTGACGCGTCCACCTCGACCACGAACTGCTTGGAGGGGTCGGGTTGGACCAGAACAGGCACTGAAGTGAAGAGATCCTTGAGTCTGGTGAACGCCGCCTTGGCCTCTGGGGTCCATAGGAATGGGCGCTTAGACGAGGTGAGGCAGGTAAGCGGGGCAGCCACCCTGCTGTAATCACGAATTAACTTTCGGTAAAAGTTCGCAAAGCCCAGGAAGTGTTGCAGTTCCTACGGCCGGTAGGAGTGGGCCACTCTGCGACTGCCTGGATCTTAGCAGGGTCTGCCTTGACACAACCCCTCTGGACGATGAATCTGAGGAAGGGTACAGAAGATGCGTGGAACCTGCACTTCTCGGCTTTAACGAATAACCTGTTCTCAAGTAGACAAGTGAGGACCAGTCGCACGTGGTGAATGTGTTCCTCCTCGGAGCGAGAGAAAACCAGGATATCGTCCAGATAAACAAAAACAAAATGATTCAAAAAGTCACAAAGGACGTCGTTCATAAAAGCCTGGAAAACAGCAGGGGCGTTAGTGAGACCAAAAGGCATAACTCTGTATTCAAAGTGCCCCAGGGGGGTATTGAAGCCAGTCTTCCACTCATCCCCATTCTTGATACGCACGAGATGGTAGGCATTGCGTAGGTCGAGCTTCAAAAAAATAACTGCTCCCTGAAGGAGGTTGAAGCCCGGGCGAGAGGGGACCTGTTGCGCCTGGTGATAGAATTGAGAGCACGGAAATCGATGCAGGGTCGAAGGGATCCGTCCTTCTTGCCGACAAAGAAAAAACTCGCTCCGAGGGGCGAAGAGGACAGCAGGATGAGACTTGCCGCCAGAGACTCCGAGATGTATTTCTCCATAGCCTCCCTCTCGTTGCGGGATAGATGTTACAATCTACTAGAGGGAAGAGAAGCACCAGGCAACAACTCTATAGAGCAATCGTAAGGTGGGGCGACAGGCTCACAGCCTGGTCCCGGTCAAATACCTGGCAGAGGTCGTGGTAGAGTCGAGGCACCCCTGAGAGGTCGATCTCCCCCGACGGCCGAGAAGTGCACTGGGGCTCCCTGGAGGGAGGTACTGCAGACAGCAAGCAGCTCTGATGGCAAGCCTCGCTCCAGCTGATGATCCTCCCTTGGCTCCAATCGATGGATTGTGGAGCTTAAGCCACGGATAACCGAGGACCAGAGGAGTCTTGGGAACCTGGATGACAGAAAAGGAGATACTCTTGTGGTAGTTACCTGACAGGACAAGATGGAGGGGTCGGGTCTGATGGGTGATCTGGGCCAGGAGCTTGCCGTCAAGAGCGTAGGCTCGCCTCAGGGTCTCGAGGATCTCCAGGGGCAGGTCCAGCCGGGTGGCGAGTTCTTGATCCATGATGTTAACCTCCGCCCCAGAATCCACCAGGGCCTGGAGAGAGTGAGTGATAACAGCCAGATGCAAGGAACGAAAAGCCTCCCGCAACGCTGGATCATTCCAATGGACGTCCGCAGCCAACGACCGGAATTCAACGGCATAGTCGGCAACCGACCGGGAACCCTGCTGAAGGCTGATGAGTCGGCTCGATGCCACCTCTCCGTGGCTTGGGTGGTCAAAAACCTCCCGAAACCGCCGAAGAAAATCAGCGAACGAGACCTCCTCAAAACAACGGTTGACGAGCTCGGCCTCAGCCCACCTCAGGGCCCTGCCCCGCAAAAGGCCCACGAGGTACCCGACTTTCGCCTCATCGGAGGCAAAGGCTGTGGCCCGCAACCGAAAAACCACCTCATACTGCAATAAGAAGAGCTGACAGCAGTCCAACTCTCCATCGTAGGGCTCGGGGTGTGTTAGAAGCGGTTCAATGCTCCTGGAGAGCGGAGATGGTCCCAGAGCGGCGGGAGCGGAGGAAGCAGACCCAGAGAGAGCGGCCAGAGAGGGAGCAGAATCCGAGGTGCCGCTGGGAACAGGAGTGGTCTGACTTCTGGCAGAAGGAACAGAGCCCTGGGGAAAAGCAGACATACAACGTTTTAACTGACTAGTCAGAGAGGTGACCTAAGAGGAAAGTGAACGATTGGAATCAGTCAAGGAACGTAGAAGTCGGTCGTGCTGAGTCAACCAGGCTTCTTGCCACTGAATTAACATGCCTACTGTCAAGCTTTCATCAGCCGGGGGACTTGCGGGTTCCATAAATGGCCAGATCGTTCTGTTACATTTGAGTTTAAGGACAAACACCCAAGGGCAAAGGAACCCAAAATGCAAGTCACCAGACAGAGGAAACAATAGTAGTAGAAAAGATAATATTTATTAAATAAATACAGAAAACCAAAACAACCAGGAATGTAATGAAATAAATCTAGGACTAAATAAACAACAAAACCACGAAGACTGGGAGACCAAAAAGACTGGCACAAAAATAAACTAAATACGAAAGGGCGGCAGTGGTGTGTGACGAGACCCTTCCCCGAAGATAAATCCACAGTGATGATTGTAGACACAGGGATGCAGAGAAGACTGGTCGGCGGAACGAAGAGCCAGCTGACGACGGAGAACAGACAGGACGACAGGATGATGTGCAGAGATGAGGTTGACTTGACGTAGGAGACGGAATCCATGGAGGGAACTGTAAAAAAGGAAATGAAAAGCAATAACGAAAAAAAAACCTGGCATGGGAGCCGAAAAGAACAAAAGGATAACTAGGAGTAGAGAGGTAACAAATGAACCTCCCCAGAAAAACAAACAGGCAGCTAAGGGACAACTAAGGCTGGGGAGGACCAACGGGCTAGGCTAGCGCAAGACAGCTAGGCTAAGCTAGCGGTAATAATAAGACTAGGAGGCTAGGCTAAATGCTAGCGGAGTCAAAAGCGGTTGGAATCGCAGAGACAGAGCAAGGGGATTCTAGGGAGCAACATGCAACAGCAAACAAAGGTACCAGGGTTCGTGCGAGGACGATCTGGCGATCTATGGCTGCTTGAGCTGGTGTTTTATGGAGTGCTGGTGATGAGAAGTAACGAGGACCAGGTGAGCAGGGCGGAGCGGAGGTGGAGACAGGTGATGATAGGCAGCCAATAGATCTGCGGGGAGAGTCAAGCACAACACGTGCACGCCGCAAAACAATAACAAACCCACGAGGGAGTTATAAGGTAAATGAAGACGAGGAGAAGGGACGAATGAAAAAAGAAACGTAACAGAACGGCAAAAATAACAAAATAACAAAACAAAACCGGACAGAACCTAACAGCTCCACAGCAAAGGCAGGATCAAAGCACTCCCCACGAGGCCACTGTACTCGAAACTGATACTCATCAGATCCCAAACAAAACCTGGATTTGTCACTAAAGACGATTCAGTTCCAATCCACAGCAGTCCAGTTTTCTTGTTCATGACACAATTGTAAACAAAGTCTACAGTGGCTGACTGTCAATAGCAGAACACATCATGAGCACCAGGACAACAAATTTCCTTCTGCTAAGTTCCTGGAAATGGTCCTGGCAGAGACAGGGGTGTGTAGTGAAGGGGCCACCAGTGTCTGGATGGTGGACAATGAAACTGTGGGAGCTGCTCGTGCTTGTCAGCAGATCAAACAATCCTCTCTACTGTTGGTCTGTCTGAGCCGTCTGGAGTCTGTTAACCGTGTTGTATATGCCCTCATGGGACCACAGCTCCCAACACCTCCTAACAGTTAGGTCAGAACGGCCTAGATGGTGAGCAGTTTGTCAAAAGGTCCATCCTGCTACTCTCAGGCTAATGATGTGCCCCCTCTCAAAGTCTGTTAACTGGGCAAACTGTTTCTGAGTGCATCGTAGAAGCATGCCTAGCAGTAATCTCTCACCAAAGGTACACTACCCAAAAGTAGCTTCTGAAACCCTTTTTATAAGAATTGGGGAGGGGGAGGGGGGGGGGGTTACTTTTAAGCCCTCTTGTGGCAAGACCCACCTGAAATCATTTACATATCTGTCTGCAATGTAACTACGGTCTGTAATTTTCATCATAGGTACACTTCAACTATGAGAGACAAAATGAGAAAAAAATCCAGGAAATCACATGGTAGGATTTTTAAAGAATTTAATTGTAAATTATGGTGGAAAATACATATTTGGTCAATAAATTTGGTTCAACTCAATACTTTGTAACATAACCTTTGTTGGCAATGACAGAGGTCAAACGTTTCTTGTAAGTTTTCACCAGGTTTGCACACACTGTAGCTGGTATTTTGGCAGATCTCCTCTAGAGCAGTGATGTTTTGGGGCAACATGGACTTTCAACTCCCTCCACAAATTTTCTGTGGGACTGAGGTCTGGAGATTGGCTAGGCCACTCCAGGACCTTGAAATGTTTTTTTACGGAGCCACTCCTTTGTTCCAAGCAGTGTGTTTGGGATCATTGTCATGCTGGAAGACCCAGCCACGTTCCATCTTCAATGCTCTTACTGACGGAAGGAGGTTTTGGCTTAAAATCTCACGATACATAGCCCTGTTGATTCTTTCTTTAACACGGATCAGTCGTCCTGTCCCCTTTGCAGAAAAACAGCTCCAAAGCATGATGTTTCCACCTCCATGCTTCACAGTAGGTATGGTGTTCTTGGAACTCAGAATTCTTCTTCCTCCAAACACGGCGAGTTGAGTTTTTACCAAAAAGTTCTATTTTAATTTCATCTGACCACATGATATTCTCCCAATCCTCTTCTGGATCACCCAAATGCTCTCCGGCAAACTTCAGATGGTCCAGGACATATACTGGCTTAAGCAGGGGGTCATGCCTGGCACTGCAGGATCTGAGTCCCTCTCGGCGTAGTGTGCTACTGATGGTAGCTTTGTTACTTTGGTCCCAGCTCTCTGCAGGTCATTCATCAGGTCCCTCCGTGTAGTTCTGGGATTTTTGCTCACCGTTCTCATGATCATTTTGACCCCACGGGATGAGATCTTGCGTGGAGCCCCAGATTGAGGGAGATTATCAATGGTCTTGTATGTCTTACAATTGCTCCCACAGTTGATTTATTCACACCAACCTGCTTGCCTATTGTAGATTCACTTTTCCCAGCCTGCTGCAGATCTACAATTTTCTTCCTGGTGTCCTTAGACAGCTATTTGGTCTTGGCCATGGTTGAGTTTGGAGTCTGACTTTTTGAGGCTGTGGACAGATGTCTTTTATACAGATAACGAGGTGAAACAGGTGCCATTAATACAGGTAACGAGACAGAAGAGCTTCTTAAAGAAGTTGTTACAGGTCTGTGAGAGCCAGAAATCTTGCTTGTTTGTGGTGGACCAAATACTTATTTTCCACCATGTTTTACAATTAAATTCATTAAAAATCCTACAATGTGATTTCCTGGATTTTCTTTCTCATTTTGTCTCTCATAGTATAGCTATGAGAGTGTAGCTATGATGAAAATTACAGACCTCTCTCATCCTGCACAGAACTTGCACAATCAGTGGCTGACTAAATACTTTTTTGCCCCACTGTGTATGTATATATATATATATATATATATATATATATATATATATATATAGTTTGTCTGTTTACACCCAATGCATTTGACATAATTCTGTGAATATTATGATTTACATGTGTACATGGGCTGTAGCCTGTCTGGCTCACCCAGTATGGCTATCTTCACAGTGAACTTCATCTGAACTCAGATGCTGGCTTTATTAGGGATAATGTTCTCTAACTTCCCACTGTTCATAATAAGTGAAGAGAGTTAACGTGGAAGTCCATAATGCTCAAAAGCCAAGGTTAATAAAGAGAGGAACATTCAAGTACTTTAATGTTTTCATGAAATCTTAGAAATGCTTCAACAAGCAGTAAAGGAGACACTGGTGCTGGCATAAATGTTTGGCAAAGTTCCACATTGTCATAAGGTCTAAGGTTGAAATTCCCATCCCCAAGCCTTAAATTTAATAATATTAAATACTAGCAACGAGTACACATGCACATCAAGTCAACAACAGTGCATCATTCAAGTTTAAATGTTTCATAATGTTTAATATAAGTTTAATAAAGGTGAATGGGATAAATGGTTTTCATTAGAACTAGCTACATTTGTTATGCAAGTATAATCCTGTGCACCATGGGAAAAACATCTCCTGCTGTTTGCTGTTCGCAAATGTGCAGGAATATGCAAGAGCCAATACTGAGAGGGACTTTCCAATGATTATGTTAGGATGACAGGCTGATTTAGTAAATATATAGCTTACAAATTAATAGGAAGTCTGTACTTTGTCATTTGAGATAAAGAAGTCAATGCCGTAATCGGTCAAAAATAAATGAATGACTAAACATTTTCAGTCATACCACAGGGTTGAAACTCCCAATGCTGTGCCCAATGTTTAATGGGGATTAGAAAAATAAAATATCAGTAGAGGTGAAGAAGAGCTGTGGCACTGGGGCTGTGAGTGTTATCTTCACCAACTGTCAGCTAAAAAAGACCTGAAACAGTCATAAATATTGATCACCTCTGCTTGTGCTTAGGTGTCTATCAGTGACCTTCCAACTTAACCTCACATAGGGAGGTAGTCAGAAAGGTCATGGCCGCCATCTAACATATCTCACCCTCCGTCTTACTCTCTTTCTCATTTTTTTTACTGCTTGCTGGAAAGGGCATGGAAATGCAGATGTCACAGTTGGACTGGTGTTTTGTTATGCATGTGTATCATACAAAATAACAGTGACTGTTTAGTAAACCAATTTCCCCTTTACAACATGTCAAGTAGTAACACAACCTTTTGTTATTCAGCAGGAAAATCTGTTTTACATGGATTTTTTGAAAACAAATAATTCAGCATAACATGAACAAAAAATACTGTATGTCCCTTTCTCACACAAAGTCGTGGGGGTGTACTGGAAAATACCCAAGCCTTTCTTGCAGAGATGCTCACCTCATGCTGTTCCAATTGGTTCCTTGGTACATGCAAATGGATGATTTAAATAGTTACGACATTTGCTTTTCAAAACGTAACTGAGTGTTCTTGGACAGCCTTACACCAGAACCCCTCTCATACTGTGTTTACAAGCAAAACTGTGCTGGTGATATTTAAAAAAAATAATCTGAAACTTCTTGCTCTCACAAATGCATGTTAACATTAAACAGTCTAGGAAAACTTGTTTTTTTTTACTTTATGTTTAGAAAGATGCACCACATAGAATCTTCTTACAGTAGCAAAGTATTTACAGACTGGATTAAGACTTCTCCAATGAAAGAATAGTGAATATATAAGGAAATGCCTCCTACACAATGGTAACATTAACTACATTTACAGTGATAATATAACAAAAGATTTTAGAAACCGGTGATCCAAACAAATTGTAAAGGTGACATATTACATCCCTTTTCCACATGTTAACACAGTTAAATGTGGTCTTTATGAAATTTCTGCATTAGTGCTGGGTTAAAATACCAAAGATTTGTGAGTTTGATTACATGCTACACCATATTATGTTACCAAATCATTTCACTGATACATATCTTAAAATGCAATTTGGAATGACTCTACTACACCTGTAAAAATATTTACACTAAGTTTGAACCAGTTCTATAGTGAGAATGCAGTTCCATATTGTGTAACATACAGTATTCGCACAATCATGATTTTGGGGCAGTTTTTACGCTGCCATCAAAAATAAAGTTTATCCACTCAGCTATTCTGATCTCTGATGCTGGGGGCAGTACAGGTGCTTAGCTCCTAGCTTTTGAAATAATGCTAGCGGATCCAGCACTTACAAGAACAAAATGGCATGCCTTCACAAACTGTAGTTCTCAAGCTGTGGGTGGAGTGAGTCAGATGATGGATAGGATCATTCTAATGAGCCTCCTCATGATGCTAGTATCAGAGAATGTGAAGGGCTTGTTGAATCCCATGTTTTCTGAACTACGCATCCCAAATAAATACTTGGTTGCCTGATGTCACAGTCTGTTGGTGATAGGCACCCCAAGTACACAAATGTATGTGTATAAGCACTGACAAAGTGAGTTTAACATAATATGTTCTCTTTAATCAAGCCTATAAAAGTCCATTAAAACTGAGCTAGCACTGTCTTGGATTTGTGAGCTTTCCTTACTTGCCTAAGAGCATCTTCATAGAATTGTATCAATAGTAAATGTATTTACATACACAGCTTTAAAGGGCCTCTTGTCCAGAGTGACTAGTGCCATCTCATCTCATTAGCAGACATACTAGATTAAATAAGCTACATACCATAAACAGCATTAATTTAAAAAAAGTATATAAGTAGTTTTGATAGTTTTTAATATAAGATTAATTCAATGTTTAACTGACACATTATGTGAGAATACGTATTACTCTTATTACTTATTAATACACAATTACACAGGAGTGCTCAGCATTCAGATTTCTGTCCTGAATCAAGGCCAGAGAGAACTCCCAGTATATGACAGGGAGAAATAAAAGATTTAAGCTGAGATTTGAAAGATTTTAAATGTGATGATGTAAGATTTTGTGAGAAGAGTGAGTTCCAGTGGTTTGGAAGTTTGAGAGCCATGACACCAAATGACCATAATCTATTATATATATACTCATATATACATAATCAAAACTTTGGAACTGGTATGAAGATGTTATAAATACAGCCCAGAGTGCATGGATGTTCAGTTCAGTCAGGTAATGGCGGGCAGTGGTGTTTGAAAGTTTGTGAACCCTTTTGATTTTTCTATATTCCTGCATAACTATGACATAAAACATCATGTCCTTTCAAGTGATAAATGTAGCTAAACAGAACACAATTAAATAAATGAGATAAAATATTTGATAATTTTCCTCAATTAATAAATGTTCAACTAAATGTTCCTCAATTAATAAATGTTCAACATTTATTAATTGAGGAAAATGATCAAATATTTTATCTAATTTATTTGAACATTTATTAATTGAGGAAAATTATCAAATACTTCATATCTGGGAGCGGAAAAAAATTATGCAAACCTGCTTTCACAATCTGGTCTCAACTCCCCTTGTGCAGCAATAACTACAACTAAACTTTTCCCATAACATTGATCAGTCCTGCACATCAACTTGGAGGAATTTTATTCGATTTCTCTTTACGGAGAAGAGGCCTTCAGTTGCTTAGAGATTACCATGGGCTCCTTTGTGACCTTGCAGACTATAACACACCTTTTTCTTGTAGTGATCTTTGTTGGTCAACCAAGTAACACTGGTCTTGAATTTCCTCCTATTTTACACAATGTTTTATTGTGGATTTGTGGGGTCTAAACTCTTTAGAGGTGATTTTGTAACCATTTTCAGTCTGATAAGCGTCAACAACTCTTCAGAAAACTCCTCTTTTCGTGCCATGGTACACTTCAACAAAAGTGTTGTGAAAGTCAGACCATGAGCGATCCCTGTTCTTTAAATACAACAGGGTGCCCACTCATGTCTGATTGTCATCCCTTTGATTGAAAACACCTGACTAATTTCTCCTTCAAATGAACTGCTGATCTTACAGGTTCACATACTTTTACCACTCACAGATATGTTACATCTGTTATATGTTATGGATAATTTCCTCAATAAATAAATGACCAAGTATAATATTTTTCCTCAATTGTATAATTTGATTCTCTTTATCTACCTTTTAGGACTTGAGTGAAAATATGAAAATATGTTTTAGGTCATGTGTACACAGAAAAATAGAAAAGGGGTTCATAAACTTTCAAGCACCACTGTAGAATAGTAGCTTTTTATACTGAACACATGTGTACTGTAACTGGTTACCAGTGCAGCTTGTAAAGGATGTGGTAATATGAGCATATATCATGGTTTGAGGACTTGATTGAAATTTCATGTGTTTTGGTGGCAAAGGGTATGAACAGGGTATTGCAATAATCAGGTCTTATTTAAAGGTTTGATGTTATATAGATTTGAAGTAGAATCTAACAATGTTTCATGGATACCAAATGTTAGTCTTGGTCTGTAGGCTGATATGGGATTCAAACAACTGGTCAAACATAACCAGAATTTTATGGGTAGTTTTTGAAGGGTTAACTAGAATCAATACCAATGACCAGCTCTATGCACATTTGTATTTGTGTTTTATGGTCAACTAACAAGATTTTGGTTTTGTCAGAGCTGAACTTGAGAAATAGGAGTTGAGGCATTCCAGTTATTTCACAGATAAATTAGGTTGAAGAAGGTGGTGGAATAAGTGCACCAGAGGATGCACTGTAAATCTGAGTTTTACCTGTGCAACGGTGAAAATTGAGACAAAGGGGAAATGTGCAGAGATCATGAAAGGACCTCAGAACAGATCCTCAATGAACAATTAGTGTGAGACGAGTGGTGGACAATCATTGTTTCTGGATAGATATGAGGTATTCTCTGTCAGCAAGAAAAGAAATAAACCATGAGAAAGCCGTGTTTGTAATGTCAATCAAATAGAGGCAGGCTGGCAGTATGTTATGACAAACAGCGTCAAAGCCTGAACCAAGAGATGTGTAAAAGTGCAGTATAATTTTGTTTTAGTAACAGTGGGTGACTTTTTAAGCCTGGGTGTGTATATTGAATGCTCTCTGGCCATCTTTTGTTTAAATATTTAGCCATCTCATACGGTATCTGGGGTTTATGGTTCATATTCAGTACAAACTTGACAACTAAAGTTACATTCTTCATGTTCAGGAATCACATTTTACTAACAGTGGCTGACTCTAAATGCAACACAGCGGGGACATTTTAAGCCTGCTTGTCTGTTTTGAAAGTTTTCTGACCTTATTATTTGTTTAGTCATTTAGCCATCTCATATGGTAACCACAGTTTGCGGTTCTTTTTCAATACAATCTTGTCAACTAATGTTACACTCTTCATGGCCGGGAGTCATGCTGCACAACCAACAATGTTTTCCAAACCAGTCACAGAAAACCCGCAGCCACCTGATTTTGTTTCTCTCTCACTCAGCTCTCAGCGTACAACTGAGTTCAAGAATTGCTTGGTATAAGTGTGTTGGGACCTGGAAGACAGAACATTCAGTAATGCTTTATATCACAATAATCCTAATATTTGTTATCAAGCAAGTAAGGAAACTGTGTGGCACAACCTCCATCCTCCATCCATATTTCAACATTTCAACCCCAGTTATCCTGGTCAAGGTCAGAGGATACGTATGAGTATGTACCCTGAAAGGGGCACCAGTCCATTACAGGGCTAGGTAGGGTGACTCCCTAGTCCCAGGAACCAGCAGGACTCAAACCCAGGTGTTAGACTATAACCAAATCAGGTAAAAAGATGGCAAGAAACAATTCTGTCTCAAAAACAATACCCAACATGTTTTAGATAAAAAAAAGACAACATTCATTTAGGCCCTGCATGAAGAAATGTGTTCAGTTATAGTTTTATGGAGCTATCCTAATAATGAGTACTGGTTATGATTACACTCCGCATTATACCAATCATACTGTTCTTTTTTATGAAGTCAAATATTCTATACTCCCATAAGTTGCCATATACTCTGGCAAAAAGCAAATGTGTTGGTCATTATGAATCTGCTTGTTGGCAATTTTGTTGCGCATAGTTCAGTCTAGCATAATGTAGCAAGGTGGCTGGCTGGTTGTATCTCTCTGCATCCTTTAAGAGAGAGATTCAGCTATTCAGACAGTACAGGAAAATTCAATTGACCATTTTACAGTTAACATCATTGATACCCATCTACCTTGTGATATGATGGGTGGGCCAAGTTGGACCAGGACTGAGGAATGTGTGTATAGTAAGGTTTAGGGTCTAACTGGTCCCTTAAATTTAAAGCATGCAGCTATGGGAAGCCAGCATATTGATTGCACACTGGTTGATGTGGGAGCACCTGGATAAACTGAAAATCAGTGTGAATCAGGTAGAGGCTCCAGTCCATTTTCGAAATGACAAGAGGCTGGACAATCTAAATCTAAATGGACTCTATGGCCATGCTGTAATCCCCCTATGCTGTAGATGAGAAACATAGCAAACCTGCTCAGGTTAGCATCATGAGAAAAGAATGCTGACTTCATGTCCCAGACTAGTGCAGAGGGAGTACAGGGTGTGATTTTAGACTTTCCAGGCAAATGGCAAGCCCTTGAATTAGTTGGTAGTCTGATGGAAGGAAGGAGCTGATGCAATGTTAGGATAAGCCATGAGAGGATATGACTAAATCCAGAGTTTTGTTGTTGATGAAGAAAAGAAGCAAACCTAGCAAATAACACTGTAGGATTCAAGTGGTGAGTTTGCAAGTTACAGATGTGTAACATTATCTTCATACTATTAATACACATAATTCCAAAGCAACAGGGGATGACCAAGAGATGCCACACCTTGTTTTCATCCGCATCATGTGTTTATAGTGTTATTGTCACAGGCAAGTCAAACCATAATTCACTTTTGTAACTGTTCTAAATGGTCTTTCCAGCGTGTGTTCTGTATAAAATGTGAACAGTCTGCTTCATATTAAAACAAGAAACTAGAGGCGAATGACCAGTTGGTGACGGCATGTTTCTGATCCCATTGTGCAAGCAGGTGTGGACTGAGACCAAGCAATAAGAATATGTACTAAAGGGAGGCCACTTTGTCCTCTAAGTACCATGTTATTGTAGGACTACATTTATTTATTAAGCAGAAAAAAAAATATACAACCTGTAAAGTCACAGGCTCAGGACACAGATCCATACAAAATATATAGTCGAACACAGGCGTTTCTAGTGGCTTTTCTTGTGGCCTAAATTGAGTCTCAGCACCCCTAAAAATAGTAAATAGTTGTTTTTTTAAGGGAAGCTTGTCTCTGATGAGCTGAACATATGTTAAAACCATAGAAAGTATGTGGTTTAAACATATTTTAACATAAAAAATACAGCTGCCTCCCCCCTTGCCTTGCAAAACGTGATGGCTTTGTGGCTCACAGGTTCAACATTAATTAAATTTTTCGCCGTTTAGTTGGTGTCTTTCCAGTCACAGTGTTTCCCCTACTCAAAACATCAGATGTTCTTCCTTCACAAGTGTGGGAAAGACAGTCCAAATGACATTAAAATAACTATAAAAAATAAAAAAGTGGCTGGTCTCACCTCACCCATAAGGCTCTGATCCTAAAACAGCCCCTACAGTCAAGTGAAAATAGATCCATCAAGAAAAATTCATTCTGTCAAAATCTTTTTATGCAAAATTCATCCCATAAAAAAAATGTTTAAATAGTTGTAATCTACTGTAACTGCACAGCAGGCACAAATTGATGAAATAAGTAAACAGGGACTCATGCAGAGGAGCAGATGTATGTAGAGCTAAACCTGCTCTACAGTTCTCCCCAGCCCATATCACACTTCTGCAGCCCCATGCCGAGTGGGATGAAAGAGACCCATTCTGCCAGGCCAGTAAAACTGTTATTAATATAAATAAACATAGGGTTTGCTTGTTTCCTATGAAAATATTTGCCTGTCAGTGGTTTGCTGCTCTTCGCAGGCTGTGGTTTTCACAGGAGCATCCTTCTTTCTTTCTAACACTGGGTGGCCAAGGCATTTAGTTCTGTCTAGTCAGGCATATTGATATGTACTGACCAATATCTAGATGCCACCATGCTTAAATACATATTGACTATACATAGAATGTATTTACCTAGGCAATTTATTTGTGATCTAGGCAGTAATGTAAAACTGCCTTAATATAGCAATTACAGTCGTATGAAAAAGTTTGGGCACCCCTGATAATTTTCATGATTTTAGTTTATAAATCATTGGTTGTTCAGATCAGCAACTTGAGTTAAATATATCATATAGCAGATGAACACAGTGATATTTGAGAAGTGAAATGAAAGTTTTTTTTATAGGAATTTCCAGAAAGTGTGCAGTAATTATTCAAACAAAAATTAGGCAGGTGCATTAAATTTGGGCACCCCAACAGAAAAATGAACATCAATATTTAGTAGATCCTCCTTTTGTAGAAAACAGCCGCCCTAAAACGCTTCCTACAGCTACCAGTCTGGATTCTGGTTGACGTTGAAGGTGCTTTGGGACCATTCTTCTTTAGAAACATCTCCAGTCAGTTCATTCAGGTTTGATGGTTTCCGAGCATGGACAGCCCACATTTTCAGTAATATTCATGTCTGGGGACTGAGATGGCCATTCCAGAAACGTTGTACTGGTTCCTCTGGCATGAATGCCTTAGTAGATTTTTTGAGCAGGGGTTTTGGGGTCGTTGGCCTCGGTGCAACTTTGTCACTGATTCTTGAACATTGTTTCTCAAGAATCTGGAGATATTAACTGGAATCCATGCGACCCTCAACTTTAACAAGATTCCTAGTACCTGCAACTGGCCACACAGTCCCACAGCATGATGGAAACCGCCCACCAAATTTTACTGGTGGGTAGCAAGTGTTTGTCTTGGGATGCTGTGTTTTCCTTTTTCCGCCTCCTTGTTATGTCCAAATAAACTCAATTTTAGTTTCATCAGTACAGTACAGCACTTTTTATTCCAAATGAAGCTGGATTGTCCAAATGTGGCTGTAGCACACCTCAAGTGACTCTGTTTTGGCGTGTCCTGCAGAAAAGGCTTCTTCTCTGCATTACTCCCCTCCTCCCATACAGCCCTCCTCCTTGTGCAAAGTGCGCTGTATAGTTGAACGATGAACAGTGACACCATCTGCAGCAAGGATGAGGTTGTAGGTCTTTGGAGGTGGTCGTCTGTGGCTTGACTATGATTGTTTCTCACACCATCCCTTCGCCTCTGCCTATCTGAGATTTTTTTTCTTGGTCTGCCCACTTTTTGGGAGTTCCTAACTAGAACTGTGCCTTGTGGTCTTTTCCATTGCCCTCACTATGTTCCTCACAGTTTGGAAACTGACAGCTGGAAATCTCCTGAGAGAGCTTTTCCCTTTCCCTGAACCATGATGTTGAACAACCTTTGTTTTCAGGCCATTTGAAAGTTGTTTTTGAGGCTCCCCATGTTGCCACTCTTCAGAGAAGATGCAAAGAAGAGAAAAACTTCCAATTGGCCACCTTAACACTTTCTCATAGTTGGATTCACTTGTGTATGTAGATCAAGGGTCAATGAGCTTACAAAACAAATTTTGTGTTCCAAAAATTAGTGCTAAAGGTATTCAAATGACAAGGGTGCCCAAATTTATGCACCTGCCTAATTTTGTTTGAATAATTACTGCACACTTTCTGTAAAACCTATAAACTTAATTGCACTTCTCAAATATCACTGTGTTCATCTGCTATATGATATATTTACCTGAAATTGCTGAGCTGGACAACCAATGATTTATAAAGAAAAATCATGAAAATTATCAGGGGTGCCCAAACATTTTCATACGATTGTAAATATATCTGAATTTCATAGCACACATAGTTATGTTTACATATAGAACTGTACAACAGCCTTTTATATAAATACTTAAATCCTCAAATATTCAACCACTTATGTCATGGTTCCCTGCTAAACATCTGGTAAGTCTATTTTTAATCCATGAAAATGTGACCACAGATAACTTATTACCATAAGCTGAATTTTTTTTGAGAAACAGAAATTACATGGCTTTTCTTTAATTTTACAGAAGGTGCTGCTCACTTCAGGCATACATAGCGATAAGTTCAGAAGCATCTTTATTATTTAAACAGGGCTTTTTGCACACACCCATGTGAAATGTTACACTATACAGGAGAGATCAGCATCCAGGGTTGTCTAGGTGATGTGTACTGTTATTTCAGTAACAATTGCTGACCAAAGGGGAACATTTTATAAGCCCGCTTCTCTCTTCTGCATGTTTAATGACTTTCTTTTGTTTAGCTAATTTAAAGCCAAGTTTAGATCTCAAATAGCAAGTATGGTTTGTGGTTCGTACTGAAGAAAACAGGCCAGAACAGTACCGACAACTAGCTCTTTATTTCCAAGAATTACACTCTATAAAAGTGTTTCCTAAACAAGTCCTAGGGAACCCTGCACAGCTCGATGTTCCCTCTTGCTTCCAGCTCCTAACGAACAAGAGCTTTTTTTGATTGCAGTGTCCTAGATGTGTTGGGAGCAAAAAAGGTCATACTATTTTACAATAATAGTAAGTAATCAGGTAAAAGTGAATTTACAGATATCAGGTAGGTAGAGGAAATACTTGAAATGCCTAGCAGAAATTAGACGTCAGACTGGTAAGTGTATGATATAAATTGCATAGCAGCAGGCAGTTGTTTCTGGTGAAAATGTAAGTACTATTTTAGAATAAATTACACTAAATATACTAACTTTCCACTCAAAAGTGAAGCCAGCATGGGGGGAATGAATTTGCATTTCTATCAGCTTCTCTTATGCAAAAAAATCAGAAACTGAAAATAATTAGGAAGAAAAGACAGCAATACTAAAAGTGTCTGGCTGCTGTAGGCATGTGTAGAAATAATCTATGGCTGTTCAGTAAGAAAGTTAATAGAGTGCAACTGTAGCAGGGGGGAAGTACTCTAACAGCTGTCACAGCTCCACACCTGTTACAGTGGTTTTAGTGGTGCACCATATAACCTATAAAATACGCTGTATTCAAATTAACAGACAAATTATTTTAATCACCCAGTTTCAAAAAACAGATGGCCTCCACACACACACAAATGAACTAAAAAAAAACCTAAAAGCCATCAACTGTATTTGTTATACTTGTGTGGTGACTGCTTATGATTCATAGTGTGTTGGGCTACATTTTTTTTAAATAACTACCCCAACACTGTTCGTAGTGTCTTTACATTTTTTAAGAAAACACTGTATTCAGATCTCTCATTCACTGGTGGCACCGGTTCCAAAATGCAAGACAAATCCAGCACAAATTAGCAAGATTATTTGGTGGGATAAAACGCACTAGGAAAAAAGTGTTTGCTACCAAGTGTTACCAAGCCTGCTGTTTTTTTTTAGTATCTTAGTATCAACTTTTGTTAGTATTATGCTGAGGCAAATCATTCTGACATATTAAGGTTAAAAAAAATATAGAAATACAGTAACTATAGATTGGTTAGGTACAGTGCCTATAAAAATCTTCAAACCCATTTGAAATTGTCACAGTTTTGTCTTACAGCCTGAAATAAGAACTCTTTCCAAAAATGTATGTACATGTTTTACCTTACACCATTCAAGCAGTGAAAAAGGTAACCGTTTTGAAAATTAATTTAAAAAGGAAACACTAAAATAGCATGGCCAGAAAAGTGATCATCCCCCTGATTTAGTATTTTGTAGAGCCAACTGTTGCTGTAACTACAGCTATCAATCTGTTTGGACATGTCCCTACCAGCTTTGCACACCTAGACTGGAGAATATTTGGCCATTCTTCCTTGCAAAATTGTTTGAGTTCAGTCAAATTTAGTGGTGGCCAGCAATGTATTGCTCTCTTCCAGTCTATCCACAGATTTTATGTCAGATTTAGGTCAGGACTCTGACTTGACATTCACCTTCCTATCCTTAACGCACAATTTTTTTGGCAGTGTGTTTTAGGGTCATTGTTGTGTTGGAAGATGCCCATTTTCAGCTGTCTAAAAGAGGGGCGCAGGTATTCCTCAAGAATTTGAATAGCATCCATTTTCCATTCAATCCCGACCAGTGGCCCAGTTTCTGCTGAAGAGAAACCTCCCCATAACATAATGATGCTATCACCATACTTCACGGTAAGTATTGTGTATTTTTTGGTGGTGTGCTGTTTTTGCCAAACATTTGGCTTAGAGTTCAGTCCAAAAAGTTCAATCTTGGTTTCATCTGACCATAAAACCTTTGCCACATGGCATTAGAGCCTTCCATGTGTTTTTGGCAAAGCACAAACGAGACTCAATGTGGCACTTTTTCAAGAGCGTCTTCTTTCTTGCTACCATGCCATACAGGCCACCGTTGACAAAAATTTGCGAGATTGTTGTCACTTGCACAGAATGACCAATCTCCTTCTCCAAAGTTGTCATTGGTCTCTTTGTAGATTCCCTGATCAGTATCCTCTTGGCTCGGTCATCCAGTTTGGAAGGACAACCCGATCTTAACAAGGTGTTGGTGGTGCCACACACTTTCCACTTTTTGATATTGCTCTGAATGGTACTCACAGGGATATTTAAAGACACTGAAATCTTCTCCTAACTTGTGCCTTTCTACAGCATTATCACAGAGTCCTTTTGAAAGCACCTTTCCAACCATGGTGAATTTGCTGTTACTAAGTACAGTGGTGCTTGAAAGTTTGTAAACCCTTTAGAATTTTCTATATTTCTGCATAAATATGACCTAAAACATCATCAGATTTTCACACAAGTCCTAAAAGTAGATAAAGAGAACCCAGTTAGACGAACATATTATACTTGGTCATTTATTTATTGAGGAAAATGATCCAATATTACATATTAGTGAGTGGCAAAAGTATGTGAACCTCTATGATTAGCAGTTAATTTGAAGGTGAATTTGGAGTCAGGTGTTTTCAATCAATGGGATGACAATCGGGTGTGAGGGGACACCTGTTGTATTTAAAAAACAGGGATCTATCAAAGTCTGCTATGCACAACACACGTTTGAAAGTGTATCATGGCACGAACAAAGGAGATTTCTGAGGACCTCAGAAAAAGAATTGTTGATGCTAATCAGGCTGGAGAAGGTTACAAAACCATCTCTAAAGAGTTTGGACTCAAACAAATGGAGGAAACTGGAAAAAATGAAGGAAATTCAAGACCATTGTTACCCTCCCCAGGAGTGGTTGACCAACAAAGTTCACTACAAGAGCAAGGCAAGATAGTTGGCGAGGTCACAAAGGACCCCAGGGTAACTTCTAAGCAACTGAAGGCCTCTCTCACATTGGCTAATGTTAATGTTCATGAGTCCACCATCAGAAGAACACTGAACAACAATGGTGTGCATGGCAGGGTTGCAAGGAGAAAGCCACTGCTCTCCAAAAGGAACATTGCTGCTCATCTGCAGTTTGCTAAAAGAGAAAGGAAAATACTGCATTCCAACACAAGAACCTTATCCCATCTGTGAAACATGGTGGTGGTAGTATCATGGCTTGGGCCTGTTTTGCTGCATCTGGGCCAGGACGGCTTGCCATCATTGCTGGAACAATGAATTCTGATTTATATGAGACAATTCTAAAGGAAAATGTCAGGACATCTGTCCATGAACTGAATCTCAAGAGAAGGTGGGTCATGCAGCAAGACAACGACCCTAAGCACACAAGCCGTTCTACCAAAGAATGGTTACAGAAGGATAAAGTTAAATATTTTGGAATGGCCAAGTCAAAGTCCTGACCTTAATCCAATCAAAATGTTATGGAAGGACCTGAAGCGAGCAGTTAATGTGAGGAAACCCTCACAACCCTAAGCTGTTCTGTATGGAGGAATGGGCTAAGATTGTGCAGGACTGACCAACAGTTACAGAAATGTTTAGTTGCAGTTATTGCTGCACAGGGGGGGTCACAGTAGATACTGAAAGCAAGGTTCACATACTTTTTGCCACTCACTAATATGTAATATTGGATGATTTTTCCCTCATAAATAAATGACCAAAGTATAATATTTTTTGTCTCATTTGTTTAATTGGGTTCTCTTTATCTACTTTTAGGTCTTGTGTGAAAATCTGATTATATTTTAGGTCATATTTATGCAGAAATATAGAACATTCTAAAGGGTTCACAAACTTTCAAGCACCACTGTACTACTACTTTCCTCAACATTGAAACTGCAACACTAATAAGGAAAAGTTGATTTAAGTCCCTCCCACATGCCACTACTTTGCATAACGTTCCTTCTTGGTGTTGCAATTTCAGTGTTGAGGAGTGTAGTAGTGGAATCCTGGTGTGTGATCTGGAAGATGATTGGTTGTTCCTAAGCAAGTGTATATTGGTTACTCTAAAGGATGAATACTTATCCAAACCAGGTATTTTACTAATTATATCCTACTAATTTAACAGACATTTTGGTGACAAACGTTACAAGCATTTAAATAGAGTACAATGATTTTCTACAGGTATTGTATATAAAAAGATTAACAGTTAAATAATAGTAGTAGAAATTAACAGGATATATGACACACTTATTACTCAAGCATCATTGGGTTAAATATTAAGTAAATCTATAGAAAACATTTTTAGAAGAACATTTATTAACTGGGCTATGTATATGATTAACTTATACAGACACAATTGCACACATAGTGCAATTAGAATTAGGTGCATTAGAGATGGTATGGTTTATTTATCCATGTGGTTTTTATATGGCTATAAAACCCCAAGCAGCAGACAGTCCTCAGTGTCCCTCCCTTGTGTGCCAAAGTGCTGAAACATTGGCCTATAATGTGTGTTTCCTGGTTTGAGAGTCTCTTCCCTGAAACCCAATAAGTTCCTTGGGGCCCCTAAACACAACACATAAAACACTCCACCTCTTTGACTGACATCTTTGCTGAGAGATGAGAAGCTCTTTGATCCCTTAGGTTAAGTAAAACAGTCTCTACTTTTGAGTGTTAAAGTGCTGACTTGTGAGTGCAGATAGGTTTGTCTTTGTAACAATTAACCTGCACTGTTTTCCACAAGCGGACCTCCACAAAAGCGAAGCCTGTAGCCTTTATCTGTTCGCTTATAAAGGCCTGTCTGAGATGGATAGTCAAAAAGAAAATAGTGTTAAACATTTAGTGATGCCTTCATTTAGTGCTAAACACTTAGTGAAACCTTCATGTTTGGGTTCACTAACCAACAGGACACAAAACTTCTGTCCTCTGATTCTGGTAAAAGCCACCTTCGTTCATGGTAAAACAGTCTGGCTTTGGTATGTCCACTGCTCATCAGCCAGAATAAAATGTTGACATCGGTGCATGTTGCAGCATTTCTCATTCCTTACTGTGGTTTAATGGGCAACGCTGTTTACATCTAAGAGTGCCATGGTTTACAGAGGAAATTACACTTGAGTTAAGAAACCAGGCATTCTTTGTTTGGCTTTAACAGTCACGTATCTCTATTTTCAAATCAGCTGGCAATCATGCCTTGAAGTCAACAGAAGGACCATAGAAATGCAAATTCATAAACTTCTTCATGGTTTTGAAATTTGAGTGACCACTGAATGTCCACTGAATACAAATTTTTGAGTGAAACGTGGCGTTATAAATCATCTCCATATTTTTTGCCTCCATCTTCTGACATAACCTTTGCCACCATAGGCCATTAGCGGACTGTATTTACTTCAGTTATGTAATTGCCTGAAACATGTTGCACCATTGTTCGCCAGCTGCACAAATATGAACTGGTGGACCCAAAGGGAATATGAATTTCTTTTCTTGTGCAAGCAGAGTCATTCGCTTTCGAGTCTAGTCAATGGTTCAAAGTTAATCAGTGTTCTGGGAAGTGCATTGTAAACCCTCTTCCAAAATTAGTATGCGTTTTTCTAAGGAAAGTAAGAGGGAACAGACAGGATGTGTGTTTTTCTTGGACCGTGACAATGTCTATAAATCACTGTATTTGCTGTCCCATTTGTTGTTACTTTAATGAGAAATGATAACATTAGATCTTATTCAAGGTTATCAGGGATATTTTAAGAAACCCTGCACATGGCTGCTGAATTCCAACGAGGTCATTCACAAAGAGAGAATAAAAGGCTTCAAGTACATAAAATTGCATGTGTAACCTAAGCTATGCAAACAATGACACGCAAATACTGTGAAAACCCACGTGTTTTGCATGTGTTAATTGTTCACAATACCAACAGCAAAACGTCTAACAATAACTAAACAGATGTAATAGACAGAAAGCCAACTTTTCTGTTTGAACATGGATTCCTTTAAATATAGATAAATGCTTGAATTATATATATATATATATAATAACATTTACAGCATTTAACACATGCCTTCATTAATAGTGCCTTCGAGTTACTCAAGGACCCAACAGTGACAGCTTTGGCAGAGCCCACACTTGAACACTTCTGGTGGATAGACCAGTACCTTTTATCACTGCCCTAATTATTTTATGCTAGCAACCAGTCAGTGTGAAGGCATGACTAAATAGGCAAACACATTTTCCAAGTACCAACAAACAAAAGTAACTCAATAAAATCCAGTATGAGTAAATGTATGATATTTGGTATACAGTATTTGTTCTGTATACTGTCCTGTCCTGGTAGATAAGCAATATAGAGTACCAGATGACCACAAGTTCCCTTTACTCAAATGGTCAGGACCCCAAGAGGACCACCACAGATCAGGTAATATTTGGGTGGTGGATCATTCTCAGCACTGCAATGACACTGATGTGGTGGTGGTGTGTTAGTGTGTGTTGCACTGATACGAGTGGATTAGACAGCGCAGTGCTGTTGGAGTTTTAAATCACCCCAGTGTCACTGCTGGAATGAAAATAGTCCGCCAGCCAAAAACATCCAGCCAGCAGCATCCTGTGAGCACTGATGAAGGATTAGAGGATGACTAAAACAAACTGTGCAACAACAGATGAGTTACTGTCTCTGACTTTACATCTATAATATGGAGCAATAAGGTGAAGAAAGTGCATAGTGAGTGAAGTGTTTTAAAACGTCAGCAGCACTGATGAGCCTGATCCAGTCATATCAGTTCAACTAACACTAACACACCGCCACCACAAATGGTTCACTGCAGTGCTGAGAATGATCCACCACCCAAATAGTACCTGATCTGGGTGATCCTGACCATTGGAGAACAGAGTAAATTGGACAAACAAAATATGTAGAGAAAAAGATAGACTACAGCCTGTAATTGTGCAACCCCAAATCAGAAAAAGTTGGAACAGTATGGAAAATGCTAATTAAATAATATGCAGTGTTTCTTACATTTAATTTGACTTTCATTTAATTGCAGACAGTATGAACCCAAGATATGTCATGTATTGTCTGGTCAACTTCATTACATTTGTTAATGTTCTCACTGTAGAGGGAGAACATGTAAATCACTTCCAGTCTTCCAGGAACACTGTTTTTAAAGATTTCATTAATTTTCTCACACATTTGCTGAAAAACTGGAGATCCTCAGATCATCTGCCTGTGTTTGCTCCTCAGATACCTTTCCTGGTACTGCTTTTATACCAAATCATGATTATAATCACCTGTTTGAAATCACATAATTATTTACTTTTTTCACCTCGTTACTAGACCTAACCTGCCCGCGTTCCAACTTTTATTGGAATTTGTTGTAGGCCTGATGTGCAGGAATGGATATTTCTTAACAAATGGAATGCAGTTGAGCAGAAAAATATCTCAGGTTCCTACTGTCTGCAATGCAAAGTCAGAGTAAATGTAAGACACACTGAAGTTATTTTTTAAATTGCATTTTCGATACCGTCCATACCTCTGATTTGGGGTTACAGAACTACAACGTGTAGTGACCACTACAACTTAAATAAACAATACACAGAACATAAATAGAAAAATATAGAATGCCTAAGACATTTGCAAAGTACTGTATTTCTATTTTGGGCTCTGATATTTCAAAAATGTTGGCATGATTCAGAAAATCCATGTTAGATGTATACATATTCCACTTACTACAGCCATGGTACCAAATGGCCATGAGATTACTCATTGCTCTTCATGCTCATCATTTATAAATTTCCCTAAATTACTTTCATATTTGAGAAATTACACTGTGCATGTTAAAGAAATCAATTGGTTTCTGCACCTTTAGAATACCATACCACAATACATTTTCATTAACTCATAAAAACCTCACAAAATGAATGTGTTGTTCTGCTCATTTGACGGACTCAGTCTTACATCCTGTTAGTAAATCAGCTTACACAAGCAAATCCCAAGGAACACAATCTCTAAAGCATTTATTTCTGCTTAGTAATAGACCAGGAATTGTAGGACAGACATCAACACATGCTTCTGAGCTTTGGTTGTAAAGTATGAAAGCAAATGAATCACCTTCCATCACCCCTAGTAAACACAGAGTCACAAAACAACTCATCGGAGCAATAATACTAAATGAGTGACGCTGTAAACATTTTCCTGTCTCTGGATTTGACAATGTGTCCCGAGGCTTAGCTAAGCTTAAGAATAACTTACTCGCTCTTAAAAGCGGCTGAGGAATGCAGGACTAAACTGACCTTTCCTGTGGTCACCCAGTTAGTTTATGGCTTTACGTCTCCAATAATGATCATAGCCTCTTCCCCTACCACTTTCCCCCTCTCCTTGGCGAGTGCTTATCTCCTCACCAGGTCATCATCAAGCGTCGTTTTTAAAGAGGCACACAAACAAAGTGCTTGAGCAAGCACAGATCTGTGGCCCATCAACGTTTATCTCTTTCTTATCTGTGCTCAATCTGAATATAAGCAAATGATGTTCAGCAGAGCTTAGTGTCCACTGCAAGAAAACAGTGTTGAGGTTTGCTAGCTCCCACAAGCCTGGAACAGCAGGGAGGCAGGCTGGCAGATAGATACAGACAGCTACACAATCCTGAGCTAGCACACAGCTGCACAATAACTAGCTCATTACTGCTAGAGCTGGGAACGTTTCACTTTTAAAATGATGATTATAAGCAGGGAAAAAGGAACAAATCAACAACAGGAACAAAAGATATCTTGGAATCGGACTTTGGACTTTAGACATTTTTAATGGGTTTGGCTAAGTTTTCTTCAGCTGTCAGTAAAAGCAATGAATTGCAGTATATAGAATTGGTTACCACCATCAATCATCGAAACCTTCCCTTTTAAAGCAATCATTCACGGTTGAGAGATGTACCCAAACACTGGCCTTTCACTATTGTCTCCATGACAAAAAACTGACTTTGTTTAGTAAATATAACTTGGTCCAGATTAAACCGCTTCTGCCAAATCATGGATGCATTATTGAAAACAGCCCTTTCAACAGTGCATCCCAAATGCTACACACAACAATTTTAAAACGCCAGTTCCACACACCTGCACCAAGCTCAGTGCCTGACACTGTGCTTCCTGTGGCATTCTGTTATGTTCTTGGAACCACTCGGAGGTACTGTAGATGTGATCCTGAAACAGATGGTATTAATAAAGACTCTCAGCCTGGCACTGTTCCGTATGAAGTGTTCTCCATCAGCACTTGCTGCTTATGTTACAGATTACTAGACAGTAAAAATTTCGGAATGACATTGCAGAGGCAACTTCCACCATCCATTGAACAGCCTGTTGGATCTCACCACTCTAATTCATACCATATGGCAGTACAGCTTGTCTCTGACTTTGCCTGATAAAGGCTGAATTCCTTTTAATTTAGAGCATTGCCAAGCCTTTCCTTTTTCCCGCAGTAATACACATTGTGGCACTCAGAAGCCTGTGGTGGGTAAAAAGGAAGTTGGAGTTCGTTCAGGGGCTGCGACCATCTGCAAACAGGTTTTTCCCTCATGTCATGTTAATGAGATTCAAGTCAGAGAACAACAGCTGAAACCCAGGCTTTCACAGGCCTGCATTTCAAACCACTTCTATTACCAAAAACAACAGATGATTTTCCCAGCAGACCTACTTGATTATTGTATTTTTTTAAATGGGGCAATATGTGAAGCAAACTGCTTTTTCTTACATTTGTCTAAAATAATAGCAGCATAGTAAAAAAAATTGGCAGGCGAAAAGAAATGGGGGAAGCCTTATTTTATATTCATCCGTAGCTCCCCAAAAATGCACATCAAGCCTGCTGCTACAATGGCAGCTTTTGTGTGGTAAGTCAAGGGTTAACAGAATTCTGTCAGTACCCAGAAACGACCCTTCTCGATCCAGTGAACTGGTCTCAATGCATTTAATTCTAGTGTTCATCTTTCAAGCCTTAACAAGTAGGCCCCCTTTTTTGTTCGCAACAGACCAGAAACGACACTCTGTTGAACAAAGCCTCAGGAGCCAGACACATTTCTCAGGCTTTCTGATGAAATAAAACCCAATGAATGAAAATCTTCAGCTGGTCTCTATCGCTATGAAAGCTGTGTTGAAGAGGCAAAGGTTTTAAGGGAAATATACTCTGTGTTATATTCCTCCTACAGACAGTGTGTGCCAATGATGTATTTAAACCACAATCACACAAACCATATATTCTGTCATTTCCACAGCAAATCAGTTTTTCTTTGTACAGCCTTGTCAGCACTGCATAATTCAAGCTTGTATTACTGTAGCAGGTCAAGGATCTTCTTTCCTCTTGCCCAAGCTCATGCTGTGTGAGGGGCAGGGCACTGTCAACACCTTCTGGCTGCCAGTTGGCGCCAGAATATTTCAGGCCATGAGTACATGACAGGATTTTTAAACTGTTTATAAAGACGAAGGATCATGGATTATACATGCTCTTACTTGTGTATTTATTCTCCACTGTGACTGGAGAGATATATATGCAAAGGTTTGGAACTGAACAGAGAATGAATATTACTATGAAATATTAGTAATACTAAAACATTGATGATTGCTAAATCATGTCAAGTTACCCATGTAGACCTGTGTGGGCTAAGGCTTTTAGTGGTGCTCTGTGGCCTTGTTTGTACCGCTCAGGGTGAGTCATTGACCTCTGAATCGGAAATGTTGTTGGGCCTGGTCCCTGTGCCTGCACTGTGCAAGGGTGAGTTGAAAAGTGCACATATTTATGCCTCCCCCTCTTCAACGATGGCAACATCAAAGAGCACATGCAGGGATGCAAATTGGTGTTAAGTAGAGGACCTCCTGTGGCTGTTGCCCTCTCCATCATGATAAGAACACGAGGAAATCTGGATAGGATTTTATGGAGGCCACCTCACACAAACTGAAGGGTTCGACCATGCCAGATCGCTGATTCATGCACATTAATGCATACCGAAAACACACAGCTGTTCAAGCTGCAGAGCTATGCCAGAACAGGTTAGGATTGTACTCTAACCTCCGCATCACCTGGTTTTTCTGATCCGCCTCCACCAAATGGAGGACCATTACATAACATTAATGGCATTAAACAGCAGGCAGTCAACGAATGTGCAGATCATTTGTATGACAATCTTAGGGTCTCCGGTTTTTAAAGCAAAAACCTTTTCTAATTAAAAATTAAATAAATTTAGTTGTAAATGATTCTGTGACATTTCTATTAATGAGAATATGTACACAAGTATTTGCATTTTGTGTGAGATCTTTCCTTTCCACTTTAATAAGACTTTATAATGAGTCTCCTCACTGCAAGAACACTTCTGATCGCCTACTAGCTGACCTGTGCTGAACTGGGACTCGTATGCACTGTTTTGTACCATTGATAATATGATAATAATGCACCCAGATAGAAATGTCGGATTGCTGCAAAACTCATACAGTTATGTCTCAGGCAGATATGTAAATGATTACAGGTGTGGTCTGATTAGATAATAGGTCTTGCCACAAGAGGGAGTAAAAGTGCTTCCAGAGGCTTCTTTTGGGCAGTGTACATTTTGGTGAGAGATCATTAACTGCTAGACATGCCTCTACGATGCACTTGAAGACATTTTGTCCAGTTGACAGACTTTGAGAGGGCACACATCATTGAACTGAGAGAAGCAGTATGGTCATTTTGATGAACTGCCCACCATCTAAACCATTCTGACCTAGCTGGTAGGTGTTGGGAGCAGAGGTTCAATGAGGGCACACACACATGGCAAACAGGCCCAGACAGACCACAAGCAGCTCTCACAGTTTCGTTATTCACCATCCAGACAGAGGTGGCACCTACACTACACACCCTTGTCTCTGCCCGGACCATTTCCAGGTGTTTAACAGAAGGAAATGTGCTGTCACAGCGCCAAATACATGTCCTGCCATGGTCCAGCCACCATCACTTTTGCAGTTTGCAGTGGTGTTGTGATCGAGTAACCTGGACTGCAACGGACTGGAACGTATTGTCTTTAGCAACAGATCAAGCTTCTGTCCAGGATCTGATGACGGTCGGGTTCATACGGAACCTGTTTGCCTCCAATGCCCAGCCATGTCTCATCTTGTATCCCGACTAGAGGCAGTCTAACAGGTAGAGCCTATTTTCATATATCATTACATTCACACACACAGTTTTATTGGATTCCATCAACTCCTTGGTACGTTATTTTTTGGCAATGAGTGCATTTTGCTCTCACAAATGTATTCACTTTTGTAACTTGTTTATAACCCCACCAAACTTTTCTTGAATAATCTCTACCTGCAATATATTTGCTACTGTGATGCTGCAATGTCCTTAGGGATCAATACAGTCTTATCTTATCTTGTCTTATCTTATCTACTACACATTTGCCAGAACAATTGGGTTCTATACCACTGGAAAGAAAAACTAGCCAATATTTATTCTTGAAAAACTCCTATTGGAACAATTTCTGCAAACATATACAGGCCATGACAGTACTGGCTTTCATTTTGTGTTCTGAAACAGAAGCAATGATCCTATCACAAAGCTTGGTATAGCAGAGAAAGTGACAAATTTGAGCATGTTTTCACACCAGTGAGGCAATTACATGTTTGCCACCCCTCTTGAGACTCAGAATGTAATCTGCGTGGGTGATGGACTCTCATGCCTCTTACTAACCCACCCAGAATAGTGACTCCTAAGGAGAAGGGAAAAGAAATTGCTCTGGAGTTAATTGAGAACAGAGCGCGGCCAAGAGCGGCTAATCAAACACAGCTCTGGAAACACTGGAGACAAGCTCTCCTTACCCTCAATCCACTGTCTTCTCTCTCTTTCTGGCAAAGTTCACCTTGCTCATCAGGGTCTCTGCCGCTCTCCCTCTCTCTCCTGAGTTTTGGCTCATCGGAACAGTCTGGCATCTGGTGAGGTAACTGGAGAGCTCAGCATCACAGCAGAGGAATGAGCTGAAAAGCTATCGCAGCTCCACAACATGTTTTAAAAAGACAGAAGCCTCTTGTGTGTGCCGGATGAATAGGTACACAGATATGGGACAAAAACACTAAAGTAAATTAAACAGTGAAGTCGTGTTGGTTGAACACTGCTTCATAACATGGCAGATGGCAACACCTGATGACTGGTAAGATTCTGAGAGGAATAAAAAAAAGGCCATCATAAAATCTCTCCCTCTAAAAATTAAGGCTGTACCCAGTTCACACTAAAAGGTCACAAAAAACAGAGACCCAGATATATAATATCAAAAACCATTAAAAAAAGGTCTGACGTTTGAAAGTACAAGAGATTCCTTTAAAAGTACACAATATGAGACTGAAACATAATAAAAACCAAGGATGAGCAAGCAAGTTGTGTGTGTAAGCAAAAAGAAAATAAATAAAAAAGCACAGTTGGCTTCATGGACAGCTACTGCCTTGACACATCTACAACACCTTTAAACTCTTTTTCTTTGAAATCAAGCCAACAAGTGCTGTAAAGTGCTAACAGATGTCAATTTACTGAGCAGACAGTGCTTGTAAATAAAGCTTGAGTGTCAGTCATGGGAAGGAGAAGGTGTGATGGACAGCGACACAGCTGATGGGTTATGTACTTTTGTCCATCCGCTGTGTCAACAAGGCCTCATGGAGGAATCAGACATGCTGTGTTGCCTGAACTAAACTGTCTAAAGTAAAATCATTCTTAATTACTTATTGAACAGTGTACAGTATTATGCTTTTGTGCTGCGTAAATTCTTCTAAAAATATATCCAAATCAGACATTAAAATGAAATATGACGTGAAAATGAATGCTACTGTACAAATTCCATTTAAAAACATTTGAGTCAAATTTTGAATAAATCAAAATGTTGAACCCTACATTGGTAGTCGAGTTTACATATATCAAAAACTTTGGTTAAAAATCGTTTACAGTGATGTTTACCAAGCTGCTTATGCATGGTTTCCTCCAATTCAGCCAGCTCAGCTTTCCCATGGCAAATCATTATTATCCAGAGGGATAAAAGGATAAAGAACACATTTCCACCTAACAGCTTTCTCAGATTAAAAAGCTCACTTACTGAAAATTGCAAATATGAGCAATTTATGTTTAAAATAACTACTCAAATCTCTAATGTGAGGCAAAAGGCATCTGTATGTGATTCTAAAGTCAGCACCAAGTGTTCATGTTTTGCTTTAGATATCAGGAATTACTTGAGCACATTTCCCCCTCCCTGCCATTGTGAATCAGCAAGGCATGAAGAAAGCCACTTAACGTCCAGTCACCCTTTTGCCAAGCTCCCTCTATATGTGTATGTGTGCATACTTAACCTGGTCATGCTTGACTGCTCCATTGTACGAGCTCAGTGAATGGTGCCCATAAAGCTTCCGTAAAATCTGCCAACTACAAAATGCCTAGAAGAGTCTTAGTCCGAAAGAGTTAATTGGCAGTGCTAGGCTGAAGATGCTGGTATAAAATTTGCCTGATTTCATCTGTTTTAGGTTTCAGAAAAAAAAAAAAAGCCGCCGCCTGCATTGTCTGAGCAGTTATACTGTTTAGACCTCAGAAGTGAAATGTTAGTGTTTCTCGTCTGACCGCTGTTTCTCTTTTTATGTGGAGTAGAAAATGAATGCAGCCCACAAGAATCCCAAACGCTTTCTCAAGCCCATCACTGCATTATGCATTATGGTGGACCCTACGCCGTATGGCGTAGGCTTGATTTCAAACACATTTTTGGTTTACAGCAGTTAGTAGACACTCTTATCCAGTGCTGAGCAAGCTGAGCAGTTTAGGGTACATACTCAAAGGGTACAGTCGTAGCTTGTTGGATTTCCTATTTAGAATCCTTAGGGTGTACTCCTGCTATGCCCAGTTGCCCTGTACCGTGTCAGAGCAAGATTGTCCCCCTCCCCACTCCCTTGCTGGTCTGCGCTCACACTGCACTTACAGTGGTGCTTGAAGGTTTGTGAACGCTTTAAAAGTAGATAACGAGAACCCAATTAAACAAAAATATTACACCCGATCATTTAAAGAAAATGATCCAATATTACATATTAGTGAGTGGAAAAGTATGTGAACTCTATGATTTGCAGTTAATTTGAAGGTGAAATTAGAGTCAGGTGTTTTCAATCAGTGGGATGACAATCAGGTGTGAGTGGGCACCCTGTTTTATTTAAAGAACAGGGATCTGTCAAAGTCTGCTCTTCACAACACATTTGTGGAATATTTGTGTAATGTTGGGGAGGGCACAAAGGACCCCAAGGGTAACTTCTAAGAAACTGAAGGTCTCTCTCATATTGGCTAATGTTAATGTTCATGAGTCCACCATCAGAAGAACACTGAACAACAATGTTGTGCATGGCAGGGTTGCAAGGAGAAAGCCACTGCTCTCCAAAAAGAACATTGCTGCTCGTCTGCAGTTTGCTAAAGATCACGTGGACAAGCCAGAAGTCTGTTGGAAGAATGTTTTGTGGACAGATGAGACCAAAATAGAACTTTTTGGTTTAAAAGAAAAGCGTTATGTTTGGAGAAAGGAAAATACTGCATTCCAGCATAAGAACCTTATCCTATCTGTGAAACATGGTGGTGGTAGTATCATGGTTTGGGCCTGTTTTGCTGCATCTGGGCCAGGACAGCTTGCTGTCATTGATTGGAACAATGATTTCCTGAATTATATAAGAATTCTAAAGGAAAATGTCTTCCAGGACAAATCTGTCCATGACTGAATCTCAAACAAGGTGGGTCATTCAGCAAGACAAGACCCTAAGCACACAAGTCGTTTTAAATAACCCAAGAATAGTTAACAGAAAATAAAGGTTTAATGTTTGAATGGCCAGTCAAAGTCCTGGCCTTAATCCCAATCGAAATGTTGTGGAAGGACCTGAAAGCGAGCAGCTTAATGTGAGGAAACCAACCACCATCCAAGAGCTGAAGCTGTTCTTGACGGAGGATGGGGAGGGCAAAGCGGGGAAGTAGGGGAACTCGCGATATATGGGATAAATTCCGCCAATAGCCCGGTGTGCAGGACTGATCAACAGTTACAGAAACGTTTAGTTTGGCAGTTACTGCCTGCCCATGGTGGTCACACAGATAACTTAAAGCACAATGTTCCCATACTTTTGCCACTCACTAATATGTAATATTGGATCATTTTCCTCAATAAATAAATCATCAAGTATAATATTTTTTTTCTCATTTGTTTAACTGGGTTCTCTTTATTTACTTTTATTTACGTGTGAAAATCTGATGATGTTTTAGGTCATATTTACGCAGAAATATGAAAAATTCTAAAGGGTTCACAAACTTTCAAGCACCATTATACTGGACTATGGACCAGAAGGTTCAGCTTTCAAATCCTGCCTCTGCCAAGCTGCCACTGTTGGGTCCTTGAGCAAGGCATTAACCCACAATTTCTTGGATTGTAAGACTGTATAAGTTGTAAGTTGCTCTGGATAAGAGCTTGTGCAGAAAAATAATATTGTAATAATAATAATAATAAATATTGTACTTTGTGTATATGGTGTTAGTTTTGGGCACACTGACACACACAACCCTCTCATATGCCTTGAAGATTTACTGATTATGCAGCGCAGTTTGTCTGGCCACCCGTGCTGCACGTATAGGAAGATTTTTACAGAGGCAGCTGATGTTGTGTTCCGTGCCCGGCCACGGTTAACGATCACACTACATGCATACCTTGCCTAAGTCCAACTGAACCACACCGAAGCCCACTTCTTCAAGCATGCCTGAGCATAGTTCAGTGTACAGTGCCCAGGCATGTTTGGAAAGTGATCAAGCTAGTCAAACAAACTGCATTTGGGGTCAAACCTAATCAGGCACAGTACAGATTGCTTAGTGTCAGTACACCCTTAGCCTTAAGCACTACTCCATCCCTGTCCTTAACAGTCATTCCAACATCACCATTAGATTCAAATAAGATTTTAGAAGGTACCCTTAACCAGACTTCAGCAGAGTGGGTTTAAGGGCTTTGCTTAAAGTCCCAACTAGGGAAACTTAAAGATGGGATTTGAACTGACAAACCTGCAGAATTGTAACCACTGAGCCATGACCAAATTTCAGGTGCATCAGATAATGTTTGGCATGCTGTGTGATGGAGTAGCAGAGCCTGATGGATTGCTCTAACTACCTCCAATTGGGCTGTCAGAAATTTAGGTCAAACTCATGAACCGATTATTTGATTTTCCCCCCTGAAATTTATCATACAGCTTCATCCTGTATCTGCACATGGCAACAATTACTGATAACAGCATAAATAAAACGTTGGAACAGAAGCACATGGTGAGGGCAGAGCACATGGAGGCCATAATGATCAAGTTGTGCAAAAATCATGTGCGCCTTTGTACCATGTCCAGCAGGGATTGAAGACCACTGGCTTAAGATAGCCATTGCCAGTAAGTTGTTCACAAAAGCAACTATACTGCACACTATTCAGGGCATAGTCGGGGTGAAAGTAGGCCATAAAGGACCGGTACTGCATACCACATAAAAAATTAAGTGGCGGTATGCAGTCCAGGAAAGACGGGAGAGCAGCTGCCACATTCAAAACAAGTCATGGTCGAACGAAATGCATAAAGGTGTGCGACAATAAATTATTCGAGTGAGGAACAGAATGGCCGAAGTACAGAAAATGTAAGTGTGAAAATGTAAGTGGGAGTTCAGAGCCTTTACTTCGTCAGCTAGCTGGCTTAACCATTTTGCTAAGTCTGACGCTTGAGAAAAGACCATCGGCCCTGTCTCAAATTATGCATATTCCCTACATCTCAATTAACAGCAACTGAATGTTAAGCAGTTATCTAAACCGGTCCTGAATATAAATAAGTGAATATGAGTTAATAAAAGGGGGACATTTCTGTCGTTTCATGTATAACATAGTGCACTACTCAGGCCAGAGAAAGTAATTTGAGACCGTACCACTAGTCTCTGCTCCTCAGAAAAAGTCAACTCTGTGTTGGCAATTGTTCGTAAAATAAAATTGGACACGCATTCAGATTTCATTCAGGAGATTAAACTTTGAGTGATTATGTGAATAAAACAGTAAAACATTGTTGTTCAGAAATAGCTCTACAGTACGGCCACAGTATCAACCAGCAGGCTTATTTGTCTTAGACAAATGTGAAAGCTCGGGTTTTATTTCTAGCAGTGTCTAGAATTGTACTGAGACAATATGGAAAAAACCCAATTGAACCGCTTAAGAAAATCCATGTTTAATGAATACTGAATTATTTTAATTGTCAGTAATAGATTGATAAAACTTTATTGATCACAAGGGAATGTGCAGAAAATATCATTTGCTTTTAATATGGTGTCTGGTTATTCTTATCACCTGCAGTGGTAAGATAAATGGAAGCTCTCAATAGAAAAAATATCTTTACATGTGTTAGTGTCTAACACATTTTTGATATCTTACTCAGCTTCAGTCAAATAAAACACCATTGAAGCTTCAAGTGAATGAAAGCCAGGAGAAGGAGGAGAGTTCAGAGCTATCATATGTATTATATGTGTACTAGGGTTGTGCTAAAAAAAACTACATCGATTGTCAGTTCAAAATATTATAAAGGAAAGAAGAAAAAACACATTTTAAATGGGGTGTAAACTACAATCTCTGCTCCTATAGCGTTTTGACTTTTTATATTTCCAGTGAACTATGTGGAATATCGCAATGAAGTACTGGATGGGAGTGGGGACAGGAGCTTGACAGAAAAAACTCATTTTAAAAAAGAATAAGAAAGAAAGAAAGAAAAATAGATTCTCCCTATTAGTCTTGCATTCCTTAAACCATGTAAGAGATTGTACATTTTGCTAGACATGAATCCAAGGAGTGGTGAACAATATGTAGTGATGAAAGTTGTTGTCCCGGCAAGAATTTAAAACTACTTTCACCCATGGGCACAGCTGTAATATTTAGAACCAAATTATTCAGTAAGCAAGTCTACTTGAAGGGGAATTTTGTCAGGAACAGTACGAGTGCACACGGCAGGACGTTTATTGGACAGCCCAGTGTAAAATAAAACATCACAAGATATGCTGATAACTAATGGCAACTCAGATGTGCAAGGCTTCAAAATTGCTCATTGACTACCAGGCAGATCTTAATAATAAAATAACCTAATAATATAGAAGCCAAAACATCGATGTGAATCTCTGCAGCATGATTGAAACATGGTCCTGTTATATATTTTGTTAGACACATCCCCTACATAATTCTCGCTGGGCTCAGAAAGCTTCACACAGTGCCTGTTTACCCTAAACCTTGCAAGCAAATACTACAACAGGAAACATCAGTTAATGACAGGAGCTGACTGACATCCATTGCAAAGACCAGTCCATGTTTTTCATAGTCCCTCAGGGAGACATACTACTGACTGATTTGTGTGTACGATCAGTTCGTCCTGTTTCACACTCACACACAACGCAGAGCTTGTATACCACGTTGACTTCTGCTGTCAACAGATCACACTGCACTTAGCATGATGTCATCACGCAAACGTAAACGTTACGTCAACGCTCCATTTCTTTGATTTTAGCAAATCAAAAAGCAGATTATCATGATCAAATGGAAGACAAGCTTAGAAAAACAAATTAGACGAATATTAACGATCTTAAAAATACGCCCAAAGACCATTATTCAGAAACCTCCAGCCTCCTGTCATAAACAAGCAGGTAGGTGGATTCTGATCTAATTGCCCCATGGTGACAGCTAGTGTCAGTGAGTAAGTATGGTCCATGCTATAAATGGTGTACTGTATTTCATCCTTGTGGGAATCGGTGTTATTATATTAGTTAGTCATGGACCTGTACTTCCTGATGCACAACATGCCACTGAACAAACGCTGGTTAAATAAATAGGGGCTAATGCTACTGTCTCCAGTTCACATGAACTCAGTGACACATCAGTAAGTTATCTAATAAAAAAGAGACGATTGGTTTGGCAGTTGGTCAGCTGGCTAGAGTAGATGGAATAGATTGTCTTTGGTTTTTATTGTTTATGGATGCTGAGTTAGCAACTTCCTAGCACGACAAGTCAGATTGCTATTGACAACTCATTACCGCTAAATGAATTTAGAAAAGTTTATTTGTATTTAAAAAGCTGGAGAACCAAAATAAATTCTTGAACTTGAAGTGGGCCACATCTTAAATCACAGAGAAATTACTAAGCACAAAAACAGAACATTGTTTCTGGAAACCCAACTTGGCCATGCTTATTCACATGGACACACATGGACATGCAAACTGCACATATGAATGGAGCTTTGCTTTAATAATTCACTGTACAGCTTTGCAGGTGAGGCATAATATCACTATGTTAAAATAAAAAAGCAATCTTTTGAGCCCTTGAGAACAGAGTTATAACAAATTCCATGACTTACTTCATGCTGTTTGTTCTGATCTATGAGATCCAAGTATAAATTTCTCCTCCCAGCAGGCATCAGGACATCTGAGCATAATACACTTCCAGGAGCAGTTGCTGGCCAACTATTTCAAAAGAAAGTCAGATAGAGAACACACTCTGGGACTATAGATCTTCTGAAAGTGAAAGCACAAGGTTTGCAAAAGGATCTATCCGCCAAAGTATGCCAAATATTAAAAATGAAACTGTTCTTTTTTTTGTCATTAGATTCTCATATTCAGTAACTAACACCATTTAAAGGCCAGTTTCAGTCTTTGTGTGCCCAAGTCATTCTAATCCTCCAACAGGTTACTGAAGTCAAGACCTGGTGCAATTGTGCATTGTGTGGTGCTTTCACTGCCTAAACCCTGAAAGAGTTTTCCTCCACATTCAGTATAGTGTTGTACCATCTGTTGATTAGCCCATCTGGTAGTCCATGTAGGAACATCTTGTGTCACACCAAAGAAGGGAAAGGAAGAAAGCACAAAGACCCAGTTCTCACCACTTCAGATCCACAATAAGCCAGCAGTAGCCATCCCCACTGGGCCTGGTGCTTCAGTGCCGCCCTCTCCCCAGGGTGAGCCTCACATGTGGCCTATTATCTAAGCCTATCAGACTTCCCACTTATAGTATGTGCAACCATCCAGATGCTGCTGAACCAGAGAGTCATGTTGTGTCATATGCTGCTCTAAACAGCTTTCCTATAGGGCCTATCAGCTTGCATAGCCAAACATTTTTATCCTGACCTAAAACCCACTACAAATACCCCACAGTATGTGAGCATGAAAAATGCTGGATTGCATTGTATTCTACATACCAAAGGAATCTCATGCTATGGTTAATTTACCTGGTAAATGCTTGAAAACGCATGGACAGGAAGAAAACTAAGATTTCCACCAAACTTTATTACCTCTAACTTAATTTGAGATTGTTTAATTGCATCTACAGAGCAGCCGACTAGAAAAATTGCTAATTGGAAAAATAGAGGATGCTTTTCTGTCACCAGTTTCCTAGTCCCAATTTAGTCATGCTTATTCACATAGAGACTAAAAGTACGAGTGTCTGTGCTTTTATGATTACAAGTTGTATGTGGCATACAACGAAAGTCCTTGAGAACAGTTATTACCTCATAGACTTCATGACTTACTTAATGCTGTTTATGTTTGTTCTGCAGTCACTCTGCTTTTCAATTATTATGTGGATATTATGTGAATAATTATGCTGTACACTATAATTGTTGTAATTTGCAAATTTAATGATTCTAGAGAAGAGAAATGTACATCCATATCTGACAGGGATGTGTGTAAAATGCAGCTGAGAAGATGAGCATGTCTACTACAGCAGACCTCCCACAGTCCTGCTAAAAATTGTTGACACACTTTCAGTTCATAAAGGAAATGAGAAATTAGCAAAAAAGGTGACCCTTCACAAGATTAGATAAATAAATTCTCAGAATGCTTGGTTATGAATTGACTCTCAAGTCCTGTAAACACAAGATTATTAACTTCTTGTGTTTTCTTCAGTAAACCATCTCTCCGTGTAGGAGGTTATATAACTACGGAATGGGCTTTGTGCCAGAAAGGTCTTGGCTGTGCCATTATTTACAGATCACAATGCTGGGTTCAGAAGCCTTTTCACTCATGCGGCATAGTTTACGAACATACTGCTGATCACGGTGATGTGTTTTTAACGTCACTGAAATGGTTCAAGGAAAGTGAAGAGTACAGTGCACTGAGATTAAGCAACAACTGTGAACAACACCCCTGGAATGAACAGAGGAATGATATTTTTCATTTTAGTGTGCTGTACCTTGCCCACAAACTTGTTAAAACATAGACTGGTTAGAGGGAACAAACTGTTTTGGCTAAACGTTTTACACAATATCTGAATAATCCATAAAACACTGCTCTAATATCAACTGAATATCTGTATTTACGCTGAAGTATATAAACTGTTTATTTCAGATTTTCAATTTTTTTTTCATACCAAGTATTTATATGAAGTACACTTCCCAAATTAAAAATAGTAATAAATACAGAAATAGTGTTGAATAAATAAAACAAAAACGCAGTGTTCCATAAATTTACTTCAGTTCAGACAGTATACACCCAAGATATTTCATGTTTTTTCCTGGACAACTTCATTTCATTTGTTCATAAACATCCATTCCTGCATTTCAGGCTGATGTAATTTCAAACAGGTGATGGTAATCATAATTTGGTACAAAAGCAGTAGTTATGACAGGCTGAGTTTTGAGGAGCAAGGACAGGCAGAGGATCTCCATTTTGTCAACAAATCATCATCGTCATCATCAACTTCTTTTCCGCTTATCCATGACAGGGTCGCGGTGGCAGTAGGGCAAGCAAAGAAACTCAGGCATCTCCTTCCTCTGCAACTTCTACCTAGGGGATCCCTAGCCACTCCCATGGGAGATATAATCCCTCCAGCATGTCCTGGGCCTTGCCCTTCCTGGATCAGGCCCTTGTCGTGGCGGAAGGGCTTGTGTGGGCTAATGACCTCCAGGGCAATGTCATCAGGAGCTGTGAGCGCCCAGTAGAGTCTCCCAAGACAAACAGGACTGAAGTGAAGATCCAGACAAACATGATACGAAGCACCCTTATATTGAGTACAAGTACAAGAACTGTGTGCACCCTACCACTAGTGTGTCTGGTGGCTGGGCAGCCCACATAGCCCGACCGGGCTCAGCCCGAAACAGCAACGTGAGAGGATCATGTTGACCCACCAACCACAAGATCCAGAGTAAGGGTGCGGCGCAATGCCCATCAGACACACTGAAACTTGTCAATAAACGTGTGAGAAAATGACTGAAATGTTTAAAAACTATGATCCTCAAAAAGGTTGGAAGAGGTTTGCATATTTCTTTATTTAAACAACTCAAGAAATCTTGAGGAATTTCAGTCCGTAATGGGCAAGGATGCAAACCTAAACTGAACTACCACGATCTCTGATTCCTCAGATGGCACTGCATCAAGAACCGTCATTCATCAATAGCTGAAAGAACCACATGATCAAGGGATTGCTTTGGAAGGCATTACAATACAGTGGTGCTTGAAAGTTTGTGAACCCTTTAGAATTTTCTATATTTCTGCATTAATATGACCTAAAACATCATCAGATTTTCACACAAGTCCTAAAAGTAGAACCCAGTTTTAAAAAATCAGACAAAATATTACACTTGGTCTTTTATTTATTGAGGAAAATTATCCAATATTACATATTAGTGAGTGGGAAAAGTACGTGAACCTCTAGGATTAGCAGTTAATTTGAAGGTGAAATTAGATTCAGGTGTTTTCAGTCAATGGGATGACAATCAGTGAGTGGGCACCCTGTTTTATTTAAAGCCACTGCTCTCAAAAAAGAACATTGCTGCTCATCTGCAGTTTGCTAAAGATCGCGTGAACAAGCCAGAAGGCTATTGGAAGAATGTTTTTTGGATGGATGAGACCAAAAGAGAACTTTTTGTTTGAAAAGAAAAGCATTATGTTTGGAGAAAGGAAAACACTGCATTCAAGAACCTTATCCCATCTGTGAAACATGTTGGTGGTAGTATCATGGTTTGGGCCTGTTTTGCTGCATCTGGGCCAGGACGGCTTGCTATCATTGATGGATCAATGAATTCTGAATTATATCAGATAATTCTAAAGGAAAATGTCAGGACATCTGTTCATGAACTGAATCTCAAGAGAAGGTGAGTCATGCAGCAAGACAATGACCCTAAGCACACAAGTCGTTCTACCAAAAATGGTTAGAGAATAATAAAGTTAATGTTTTGGAATGGCCAAGTCAAAGTCCTGACCTTAATCCAATCGAAATGTTGTGGAAGGACCTGAAGCGAGCAGTTAATGTGAGGAAACCCACCAACATCCCAGAGTTGAAGCTGTTCTGTATGGAGGAATGGGCTAAAATTCCTCCAAGCCGGTGTGCAGGACTGATCAACAGTTACAGGAAACGTTTAGTTGCAGTTATTGCTGCACATGGGGGGGTCACACCAGATACTGAAAGCAAAGGTTCACATA